>JAQGAK010002596.1:0-19353 GCA_034696945.1 Lipothrix lubbocki
GGAGCGTTTTCGGTTGAGAAACTGGGGCGGATAAGGCGTCGGCGAGTCTTATTCTCTCCTCTCAAAAATAAAAGAGCCAAATGCGAGAAGAAAATAGAGAAAAGTCAGTTACTTAGTTGAGTGAGTGAGAGAGCGTTCATTTCTAATAAATACTCTAAAGTATGTATCTATAGAAGATACACACATACATACACATATATAAGGCAAGTATAGTATAAGTACATATGTAAAGATACATGTCATGCAAATTGAATGCATAGAACCTTCACACCAAAAAGGAGATTTTCTAATTGCTCCGTCCGGCGACTGAATATTTACACGCGCATAGACTATCAAAAAGTATTATAAGGACTAATTTATTTTATTTATTTACTTACATGCTTGTTATACATAATATATACATACATACATATGCATAATTAGACATTAGAGCTTTTACGAGTAACATCATTTCAATTTTTCAGCCTCCCAACAACCCAAAAGTCCCAACAAGGGCATCAGATTTAATTGCAAAATTATTTTATTATAATTCATTACTATATTCATATAGGAAATCAATTATTATTTCTACCTTCTCCTATTTATAGGATTTATTTTAGTTTCAATTTCAATGTTTTGAGTATAGGGCTGGGACCATTTGGGGTTGATTGGCTTAAAAATGTCACAAAAATGCAGTCAAGTTTTCGCGCAAATTTTCCCGGGATTTTTGCTCCGTCCTAATTCGCGATTTTTGTCTACAATTTTCTATTCATCCGTTGGCTATATTTGACGGCTTTTAACAAACCCTTTTCACAATTTTTAATGAATTTATTTTAGGTTTTTTTATTTTTCAGCAGCTTTGTAAGGTAAAACCTGAATGGAAGTAATATGAGTTTATTTTTCTGGCTAAAATTATTGACATTTTTTGCGACAAATTTCCAAAAATATTTCTAGAGAGATTTTGCGGATTATTGATATAATTATTTTGCGGGGGTTTTTCATCGTTTTTTGCACATTTCGCGTTTTCCGCGATTTTCCAGCCTTATAAGCAATAACAATGAATATAATTTGTAATCAATTAATATGTACATACGTATAGTTTTGATCTTTTTTCAAAATATTAGAATTTAATAAAATACACACGCAATATGTGAGAAACAATTAAGAGAAATTCTTACTTTCGATTAAAGAGTATAATTAATTATTATATTGTAGAAGATCCAACAACCAAAATTAACAACAAAGCTCATCTCCCAACGTCCCTTAAATATTCTTGCAGTTTATAATTATTCCTTTAGATTAGAGCACATCGGTCCCTCACAAATAGAAACTACTATTTTACAATAATACGCATATACTTACATATAGGTAATGTACCATCGGCTATAGATCCCAAAGTACTAATTCCTATCCCTTCAACATTAGAAATTGGTACTTTTTGATACTTTGCCGACGATATGGCAAAGGATCCCCAAGTACCAATTTCTATACCTTCAATGCAAAAATTAGCACTTTTGGATACTTCACTGATGATATGGCGAAGGATCCCAAAGTACCCATTTCTATCCCTCCAACATTAGAAATTGGTACTTTTTGAAACTTTGCCGACGATATGTGTAATTATTACTGTGTGTACATATGTAAATACATATATGACTTTTTGAACTTCTATTTACAACTTTGCAAGAAAGTCTATACAAGAATAGCATTGGAGGTTTAACACAATTATGAACTTAGGTATATGAAAGAATTAAAAGGAGTAATAATAAGAGATCACTCCTCCGTAAAAAGACAGGGAAAAAGTTCAAATGAAAAGAGTTACGGTGCTCGTAAAGCTTGACAATTGAGTCACCTCCGCTCACCTGTGCACAACTCTGCTCCGTGTAGCTCCTCCACCAAAAGAAAAACAACCAAACAAACAAAATATCAACACAAACTTTTACATCTACATTTACTTCTTATACTCAAGCCACCACGTTTATTGGATTTTACGTCTCGATTTTTTTATAAAATATTTTCAAACAAAAATTTTTTTAGAATTTGTTCCAGCGTTTTTTGCCAATTGTAAAATCCTTTGCGGATATCCTGTCCTGAACGTTTGTCTTTACCCTTTTTTACACACAAAAAATCTGTATTTATTTTGTGTTTATTTTTGTTATTGAGAAAGTTTTATTTTTTCTTTTGTAATTTAAAATGATTACATTGATTGATGTCAATTCCTCTTCTTTTTCGTCTTCTCCTTCTTCTTTTCCTTGCTGCTTCATCTGATTATTTAATTTCAATACATTTCTTGGAAGAAGGTTGATTGGCAGGATTGGCCAAAAATCGAAGAACGCGGGAGGTGAAGTGGAAAGATTTTTTTCTTTCTCTCTCTCTCTCTCTCTGCGCTATTTGTGAGTGTTGAGTGTGTGTGTGTCCGAAGGAATTGTTACACTTTGAGTAACGGATAAATGAGTTTTCAACAGTGATTTATACTTTGATTCTCTCATCTTGAATCTTCCATGCAAAAATAATTTTGATATACAAAAATAATCTCCTATATGTACTTATATAGGACATGGAAATATATTCCTTCATCTATTTCACTGTGAAAACACGCGGTGGTAGTGGACTTTGCATATGGGCGCAAACATTTTTGAAAAAGTGAAATTAAATTGAATTTCTCAAGCTCTCCCTTATACACAAACTTACATTTACATCCTTCTATCTTTTTACAGACAATTAACACAACAGCAGTGACTTCTTTCGCTTTGGCGAAAATATTGAAAATAAAACGTTTCTTGTCCGTTGCTCTGAAAATCAAAAGTGTGTGAAGAATTTTTGACAAAATTTTACAGAACAAATTGCTTACAATTTTTCAAAGAAATTCGTCTGGAATAAATTAATTAATTAAAGTGCAGTCGTGGAAAAAAGATTTAAAAATCAATATCAAATTTGAATTACACAAAAGCGTGGGAAATTTAAATTGAGAGCGCCTGGTAAAAAAAAATTGTGGTTTTTCTTTACATGAATTTTTTTTTGAAGTTCAACGGCAGTGAGAACGCGGATTTGAGACTACAAAAACTGTGTAAAAATTAAAAATAAAAAACAATTTGTCAAAATCCAGAGCTTAAACTCTGAAGTCTGAATGAATCCTTTGGGAAATTGCCATGATTGGTTGAATAAATCCTCAAGAGTGATTGGATTGGGCGGGAGAATGAGACCGTGCTATTAGGAATAACTAATGCAAGGATTACTACTAATAAGACTAATTTCAAGAGTCACAAGGGCGTTGATCATTTGAGGTAATAATTTTTGAAAAATTAACTACATTAAATTAAATTAAGTATTTCTTAATTCTTCCGCCATTTTACTTTTAATGATTATTATTAAAAAATCTTTTGTAAAACATTAGTAATTAATAATAAATTATAGATCCATTTTACTTTTAAATGCGCGCGGAAATTTCAAAAAAAAATTAAAATAATTAAGAGCAAAGGTCTGTCAACAAATGCATTTTATTGCAAATGTCGAGTTATATTAACAAATTACATATGTGAGTACATACGTAAATATCTATTTATATGAGGAATATTATCTTTAAGTATCCAAAAGGACGTTGACATTCTTATTGCTACTATGTGCATATATTGCTTAAAAACAAAATGCAGGCATGTATGTATGTAATGTATGCACATGCATGGGGGGATATATGTATCTATATATGACACATGCTGATGTTATGGTAGCTGGAGATAGTGGAGAGGAAGTCATTTGACTGTACATACATGTTTTTAAAGGGGCCGTATGTACATACATGTAAAAGTGCAGTGTGGCAAGAAGAAGAAGAAGATCATCTTCTTGTTTTTGTCTTTCCACTTTTTTATTACATTTTTTTTCATCTCAACCTTAAATATTACATACAGGTATAGAATATATATGTACATACATATATGCACGTATATACATATGCACTATTACCGTTACTCTAATAATGAGTTGGATGTTGTGGTTGGCATGGGATTTTGGCATATTTAGACTCATCCTCTTGTGATATCCTCTGTAATATATTATTATTTCTTCTACTACAGGAGAACCAAGCCTATCCTTCCTTTCTTTCTTCATTTCTTCCTTTAACTTCCGTATGTCTTCAAGAATCGCGAGGGATGAGAGGAAATTTAACATTAATTGATCCTTCCTCTCAATCTTAACTCCTTCCACATTCCACAACTTCATAATAATAAATATTATAAGTACATATATATAATTACCTATATATGCAGATACTAATAACACATGTAAACATTTGTTGAAACCAGTTCTGATTTTTGATGATTTACGAGTCTGAATTATTATTTTAATAATTATGTAATAATTGTAAAAAGTAAATAGAAACCAAATAACTTTTATTGAAAAGAGATTGAACCTTTTTTAGATTTGAAGGAAATAAATCGTAAAATTTTGTGATAAAACTAATTTATTACAAACTCAATTCCCAACTCCTTCCGCTTTCCATCCTCCACAATTTCTACTCCACACGCACACACCCAAAAATGTTTTCATTGTATTTGTTATTATTACTGTATTATTATTGTTATTAATTAGCTGTCGAAAGCTTTTGTTCTTGTTTACTTTATCAAAAGTATTTCCCCTTTATTTTACAATAGATAGTAATATCTATATCTGTATGTACATAAGCATTTATGCTGTACAATTAGGTTAAGTTAATTGAGTTTTTGTAAGATTTGAACAAGAGTAAGTAAACATTGAAAACATTATAGCGCCTTTTGATTGTTGTCCCATTAATAATTATCCAGTGTACATTGTTGGTTTGTCCATATAAACCAGGTAGAATTGAGTTAATTAATATAATGAGCGTGTAGTGCGGGGTTGATTTTTAAGAAATTTACAATAATTCGGCAAAATCAATGCCAAGGAGTTTTCCTGTGGAACTTTTATTCTCAAACCATATAGTTCTTTTATATTCTTATATATGCGGAATTCCCAAATTTTCAATGCATCAGCCTCCCATAAAATCATGCTTGATCATGTCCTGCAAGGAGCTTTTTTCCCTTCGTCTTCTTATTAAAAGTACTTATGTATGTATGTATACGTTCATACAGTTTTTAGCACTCTTTGCGATTCGTCATTTCCCTTGCTTTTTTTATAGCGGAAGGTAAAGCTAAAAATTATTTGACAATCTTAGTATATAAATTCAAGTGACAGCTAAGCAAATATAAACAATTTATGTTGGTATTACAATTAATTCCGCATAAAATTTTTAACTTTTATTCTTGTCACGTGTCACGTCCAGCAAAAAGGAAAAATGTCATTATTTGATCCTAAAAAGTACCAATTTCCATACGTTTAACGCCGATATTTAGTACTTTTTGATATTTCGCTGACGATGTGCAAAATGGTTTACAGACGTCGGGGGAAGATCCGAAAGTACTAATTGCTATGCTTTCAACACAGAAATTGGTACTTTTTGATACTTCGCTTAAGAAATGTGGAACGGTTTACAAACGTCGGCGGAAGATCCCAAAGTACTAATATGTATACCTTCAATGCATATAAATTGGTACTTTTCGATACTCCGCCGACGATCTGTGTAAGATGCTTGTAATAATACTAAAAGTTGTGTATTAAATGAATAGAGAAGGCGAGAGAGGATAAGCCGAAGGTACTTTTGAGACACTATAAATGAAGCTACAAAGGTACTAAAGGAAGTTAAAATAAAGGTACACAATGCGAAGGCATGACGGTATATTTATTATTGAAGTGAGTGAGTTGGTGGTGGAGCAAAGAGGCTTGACCTGTCAGGCTATGAGGATTAACAATGGAAATATCAAATTGTAGCAGCAGAGCTTTTTATTTTATGCATTATTCTCTCTCTCTTTGCATTCCAAGCAAAAAGCATATGGAGTCTTTTTATTATATGACTGACGAGTATCTTACAATGGAACGGATTTAATTTAACAGAGCAGAGAAGCGTTAAAACCGGAAATCAAGCAATTTTACAGGGCTGCTTGACATATACCTTAACTTAATTCTGAATCCTGAATGTATGCTCCTTTTGTACTTAAACTGAACGTAATAATTATAAATAAAAGAATTTAAGCAATCAAAA
Organism: Lipothrix lubbocki; assembly: GCA_034696945.1. NCBI lineage: Eukaryota > Metazoa > Arthropoda > Collembola > Symphypleona > Sminthuridae > Lipothrix > Lipothrix lubbocki. Next base: position 6,089 of record JAQGAK010002596.1, read on the forward strand.
GTGTTTCAAAATATAAATACCGCTAAACCCTCTAAAATACCGTCTTGGCTCATATTCTGTGTCATCATCATCGTAAACGGAAACCGAGGGAGGGAAAAATAAAAAAGATGAAAAGGAGCAAATCAAACACAAGTTAAAAATTCAATCGAATTCTATACACAAAATTTCATTACGTAAAAAGAATTTCGAGAAATTTAAGTCAAAATTTGGGCAATTAATTAAATATTTAATAAATATTTAATAAATATTTTAAAAAAATTATGTAAAAGTTTAATATAAATTAATCATCAAAACAGAAATATAACATACAAAAATAATACCGATTAATAAATGAAATTAAAATTTGAGGTTAAAACAAAAGCTAAAATAAAAAAGGTACTAGAATAAAGATATTAAAATATGGGATAAGAAGTAATTGGATTTAAACTTGGATTTTGGCGATTTTCCGTAATATACCTAATCTTTTTTTTTTTTGGTATAAAAAAGGACAGGAAAGAAAGTCTTATTATTATTGTTGTAAATTGTAATAATAAATTGTTGTATTATGCATATAGTCAAGTTTTGTAAATTGTAAAGTATATGTAAAGCAAATAAGAAATATGTTTAATTTGAATGTATTTGCTATATGAATATGTATGTGCGCGCGCATATCTGAAACACATAGAAACGTCGGGCCGCATGATGTTTTGATTTTTGCTTTTGCAAGAGCATTAAAGAAAGATGAATGTGCTGTTTTTCACTATCAGTTTGGCGTATCTCTAAAATCCTAAGAGTTTTAAGAGTGTGTAATGTTTAATGATTTGGGTCCAGAGTTGTTCTCGGGTCACGTATTTTGATGGATTCGGCCATGAACTTGACCCGACCATGAACATGCAAGTATTAAATTTACACTAACCCGAACTTGCCATTTCAGGTTCAAGTAATTACTTGTGTAATCAAGTTCATGGCTTCAAGTACTTTTACGCTATACGCGAACTTGAATTCAAACGCGTGTTCGGTTCTCTCGAAAATCCGAACATGAACGTGACCCGAACACGAACTTGAACTTGATTTTTCAAGTATTTTGTTTTGTTTCCCGTCATGGCTACAATAATATGATTTCCAGTTGTGGTTATATAGAATAATAAATATTATAGGGGTAATTTGGTAATTATAAAAATGGTCACTTTATTGTCTTCCAAATGACCACAACACATTTACAAAATAACAAATATTATCCTTACCAAAAACATTACAAATCTACGATTCACCAAGCATTTTTTTTGCGACACATTTTGCTCGAAGATTTAAGCAATCTTGTTTTGAAATCATTAACCACGCTTTTATGCACAACACCGTGCGAATTGTTTCACCCATCATTCGCAATCGTTTTGGACAAAGTAATTCCGTACCCATGGAAAACATGCATTCTATAGGAACACCAGTTGCACATACCCCTAGAAAATCTCTCGCCATTTTTGACAAATCAGGGTAATCACATTCATGTTCCTGTGGTATAAAATGCACAACAAATTAAATAAATATACGTTATATAAATTAAAATGTACTAAAAATAAGTTTTAAACCTTCCACCATACGAGAACTCCATCTTCTGCGTCAGAAAGTTTGCAAGGGCTCCCAGAAAAGTATTTTTCAGGTTCGGTCTTGGAATCATACCGAGCTTTTTTCATTTGACGCTCAATACTGTTACCATTATCCTGTTGCTCTGGCGCATTTTCCTGGGATGTCATATAATTATTTTTCCAATAGTTCGTCACCGTTCTAGAATATATACAATGCACTGCATGTTTAGCCAAATAAACTGTTTGTTTTGATTAGTGTATTAATTACGCAGAACATCAATACCAAAATATAATACAACCTAAATATGTATATATTTTTAAATTATGCAGCATACTTTTTATACGATGGAACAAGCGATTCATAACCCACAGACTTATGCCAATCCAGTTTACACCGCGGATCCAAAACCGAAAATTTGGTCGTTTTAATATTAGATTTATGCATGCATAGATATCAATATAAAAAATTGAATTACAAACCAATTCCCATAACATAAACAAGTCCATCTGTTTTTGGATAGTATGCATTTAACTTTTCACATGCCAAAGCAGCTGCTCTAATTATTGATTCATCGTTCTTTGATCCCTCCTATAAATACCAATCGTTATATAATTATAATCTTTGGCAGCTAATACAGTTAACCTAACCTAAATTAGTTTTATTGCCAAACATTTATAATTGGACGAACCTGATACTTCTCTAAATGGTTATATAACTCCACGAAAATAGCGGCCGTCATTGACATCAATGGGACGTGCTGCTTGGATATTTTATCGGTCATTATACTGAATGGCTAATGTATGAAAAATAATGCACACATTTAACAAACTTCTGTTATGCAGATATCTTTAGCCGAACAAAATAATTTATTCATACCTCCAAAAAGTTTACCATCTGCTTTATGAGCTCCCATTCTTTCCCGGTCAAGGTTATTCGAGACAATACCGAATCACTCTTCATAGTAGCATCAAGAGGCTGCACAAAAATAAAATCAATTCATTAAAAAAACTTGCTTAAATTAAAAAGTACTAAAACATTGGTAATCACCTTTTGCAAAACCAAACAACGTTGAAGCATTTTAAATGTAGAATTCCAGCGCACTGGCATATCATTCAAAAGTTGCAACTTTTCAATTTTGTTTGTATCGCAAAAATGTTTTAGTGAATCCTGAAGTAAATTGGACAAATAAACACAAATTGTTTTTACAGCTATATAAATGTCAATATTCAAGATGTTGTTTTTATTCGAAATTACCCGTGAATAAATTGACATTGGTTTGCATCCTGGTTTTGAGACTATATTACCAACATTGCTTTCGTTATCGTCCTCATCACTGCTACTATCCAAATCATCAGGTTCAACAATATCAGGCTGTCCTGCAACTTTTGAATCCTTCAAGACTTTTAACGCAGCCTGGCACGACAAATTAATGATGTGCGCTAGACATCTAATCTGCTGATCGTTTTTCTTAAATTTTATATTCTGAAAGCAAGAATACAAAACCAGTACTAATATGTATGACAATACACTTATTTTCTATTAAAACGTTTGTGATCAATTGATGAATCAATGCGTTTTGTTAAGTAAATTATATTGATACACCGGACTAAGAGATTTCTATATAAGAGAACTCTGTCTGTCAGAGATCTTCTAGGCCCGCATATCGTACCTAGTCATATGCATTCCAGCTCTCTATAAGAGAATTCCTATTACAGATACTGGTTTTGGGGAGCTTTAGCGTTCTCTTATATCGAGGGTCCAGAGTATATGTTTTCAAATATAGAACGATGTAATTATTTGGTGAATTAATTTTCATTCATACCTTTTTGGCCAGTAGTGCCTCCAACTTTTGCATCATTTTGTTCATATTGGATGCATTATCAGATGTGACTGCTAATAGTTTTTCCGAAATATCGAATTCCTCAAGAACCTTCAATATTGATTCTGCAAGTTTTTTCCCCTTGTGTGATCCTTCTATTATGTCAAAATCAAGAAGAACTTGTTGATATTTCCAGTTTATATCAACAAACGTCGCAAGAATCCCGTGAAAACAATAGCCATTTCTTGTAGTCCAGCAATCTACTATAATGGATATTTTGCCTGGAGCTGCCTGTTCCAAACATCAATAAAATATATAGTTATATAACATCCGGGAAGTAGCAAAACGTAATATGTCCTTGTCAACTGCAAAGCAATTGTATAATTAGTGGTCATATTGCACCGTGCACGTAAAATGATAGTAAAGAATTAACTTTGCTGCTAAACGACCATTAAGTTACTAGTTTTAACCTCTAGTGACAACAGCTAATACAAAATAAATATTTTACAAAGTTGTGCACGGTTCCAGCAGTGCATACAATTATAAAAATTTAATACTTTATAATTATAATACTAATTTTAAATGCTTGAAAAATTACCTCTAGAAGCGTTTTAATTTTCAGCTTTTCAATTTCAAACATACTATCAATCTTCTTTCTAACAGCAAGTCTCTTTGGAACAACAAGGGATTGATTTCGGCCATAGCTCATAAGCGTGCAAAATGACTCAGCTTCGACAATGCTAAAAGGTTGGTTCGTCATTAAAATAAATTCAACCAGCAATTTGTTGTATTCATCGCCCGAAAATGCCTAGAAACCACAATATCACACATTTATGCAGTAAAAACGATTTCTTGCAACAAACTTAAATTTACCAGTATTTAACAAATAATCGACATTACTAATTTAAAACGACTTGACATAAAATGTTCATTTAGGATTTGACCGTACCTGCTTATTAAAAGCAGCTAGGATTGAACTTTTTGGTTCATTAACAGGCTGGGTAGTACCAAGTTTTTTAGGATGCTGGAGTCGTAAATGTTTAAGAAGATTTCCAGTACCCGATGACTTTTCCTTTGTAAAGAATTTACTAAAATACACAATTTATTATTTATTAAATTATTGCGGGTATAAATAATAAAGATGTGTTAGATTTAAATATACAATATTATTATAAAAATCTTTGTTATTTTTAATCATTGATTTTAATTGAATAATGTAATTAAATACTGCTAATTAAATAATTTACAGTGATGGAATATGATGAATTGATTTTAATTTATTTAAATAATTAGTTTTAATTTATTACAACATATTTTTAATATTAAAAAATAATTTTAATATTTAAGTTGAAGTAATTATAATAATTTTATTTAAATAATGCTGTGTTAATTAGAAAAAATATATTTGGTTTTGATGAATCAATTTTAAACAATTATTTGTAATAATTAATTTTGATTCATGATTCTAATTACATAATCTATTTTGAAAATTATTTTAAAAATTTTAAAACATAATTGAGATTTAATCTTCTAATTTAGTTTAATTTATTTAATTATTGAATCAATTTTAATTCCTCATATAATTATTGAATCAATTTTAATCCCCTATATAATTATTGAATCAATTTTAATTCTTTATTTAATTTTTGAATGAATTTTAATGAATTAATTAAATTATTGAATGAATTTTAATGAATTAATTAAATTATTAAATCAATTTTAATGAAATAAATAAATTATTGAATCAATTTTAAAATTTAATTATTTTATGAATTTTAATTAATTTATCCAATCATTGAATCAATTTTAATTAATTTACTTGGTTGTTGTATCAATTTTAAATAATTAATTAAATTATTGAATAAATTTTAATTATTTATTTATTTTATCAATTTTAATTAATTATTTAAATTTTGAATCAATTTTAATTATTTATTTAATTATTTTATTAATTTTGGTTAATTTATTTAATCATTGAATAAATTTTTATTAATTATTTTATGAATTTAAAATTAATTTATTATAATCATTGAATTTATTTAATTGCTTAAATAAAATTTAAGTATCCTAACTAGTTTTTAAAATAATAAAACTTACAAGCAGTAGGAACATTTGTATTTGTTTTCCGTTTCGTTAAACTTGAAATGCTCATGAACTTTGGATCGTTTTTTAAAACTTGAATGACCAGGAACAACTGCAATTTCTTCGTCTTCACTCATGGCTTTTATTTGTTATACGTGTCTTCCCAATTGTTTTTCAGTTAAATTGTTACGAATTATGATTAAGTTTTTTTGTTTTTCTTGGTGAAACAAATAATACGTGGCCGCAAAATGTCTACGTCCGATGAAATTCCTAAATTCAATGCGCGCCTGTTTGTGCATTCCAACAAAACGTTTCATACATTAGATAAAACGTTTGTATAATTCGCAGCATGTGCCTATACTCGATGCACAAAGTACTTGAACGCGAACGCGAAAATGCAAGTTCGTGGTCAAGTATTTATAAATGCTGTCTTGAACTCGACCATGACTTGATCTTTAAGCACATTAGCGTTACTTGAACACGAACATGACTTGAATCAAAATGTCGTGTACGGATCTTGGCGATATCCGAACTTGACCCGAAAGCTTCAAGTATTTTTAAATATAGACCCGAACGTGACCCGAACTTGAACATGACCCGAAATACTCGCGTATTACTCGAACTTGAGAACAACTCTGTTTGGGTCAAACGGGGGAATCGAAGCGGAGCGGATTGTACGGGTTCTTGTTGATATTATTATATTCCTCTCTTTTATGTACTGTACCATAATATAGTAAATATATCCTTTCCTTTAATAGTTTGCACACAAAGCAGTCTACATATACCTCAACGCTTTTTCTCTATTCCTTTATGTGTTTTCCTATTAATTTTCTCTTGTTATACGTACAATTTACTAAAGGAGTGTAACACTCAACACAACACACTGCGATCAGACGAGTGAGCCGAGAGAACACACAGGAAAGCGCCATTGCCTCTATTATTATTATTATTATTATTAGTTTTATTATAGTACGTCTTTAATTTTGACTCACCTACATATATCATTTAGGTTATTGCTATTGGTACAAATGGAAAAGTAATTATTACCGTGTGTGTGTAAACATTTTGAATGAGAGTTCAAAAGATTACATAGGAAAGGTGTGTAGTTCTTGCCCATATGACCGTTACACTCCTTCAAATCTGTTTTATACACAGTTATTAGTTATTATTATTACATGTAGTAGTTTCTTAACATGCGTAACGAAATATTCCGCAACGTTATGAATATGAATTTTACACATACCTATAATAATTATACACACACACAGATAATATGATTTGACTCTGTCTATTTCTTAATCTTAACACTGAAATTATAATAGCGGAATTACATACACTGAACTCTCGCTGTAAGAGAACGCTGTAAATCACCAAAATCAGTCTCTTCTATAGGAATTCTCTTATAGAGAGACTGCATATAACTATGTTAACATATTAATATAGTAAGGATAATGTATTGTTACAGCACTGTAAGTATTTTATGATTAATGATTAGTATGACATGATTGGAATTTACTCATCTTGTATATGAAATGATGCTAAATAGCCGATTTTGCATTTAAAATGATGCTAAATAGCCGATTTTCCATTTAAAATTGTGCTAAATAGCCGATTTTCCATTTGAAATGATGCTAAATAGCCGATTTTCTATTTAAAACGATGGTTAATAGCCGATCTCGCATTTAAGAAAAATTGAGATTTAACCAACCTTGCACGTTAAGCCCTTATAAGTACAGCTATATATTGAATATAATAATTATAAGAAGCTTGTCAACTCCACAGTAAGGATTACAAACAAAAATGTAGTCGAAGATAAATGAGAAGTACATGGATGATTGCGGGATCACTTTCTAAAAAAACATTAGACATCCCCAAATGTCATTTTCTTCATTCTTTTCTGCTCGGCCTTTCAAAATAACATGATGGAATCAAGGAGGTTTTAGAGGGCTGTGTAATCTGAAAGCGCGCTCAGACCTCCACAAACATGCACTACTTGTTGTTTCTCTTGTCGTTATTGTGTGTTGTTCCATCCATGGAGAACACTTGACTATTACGACATGATCCTCTCATTGTCATCCCGACGATGCACACACATACGCTTAAAAGCTATATATAATTACTATTAACAAAGCAGCAGGGATCCTCTGACTTCATTCACAAAATCCCAACCGGCAACACTTTTCAATACGTAATGTGTGGGTAATTTATTTGATTTGTTGACAATGTCATCGCACCAAAATCAAATGCACTTCACACAATGTCTATAAACATGCTGTGTCTGTCGCTTTTTGTATTGTCGGCATTATTATCATTATTATTATAGGCACCAAACAATAATAAATTGAAAATTACGCGGCGCATTTACATACATACAGGCACTGCTGACTATGTAGTTTAATATTTCCTTTTTATGTAAATGTTAGTTTGGTAATTATCCCTGCGTGTGTATTGTTGTTTGCATTTGTAAATTGTAGGAGTTTTGCTTGTATACATATATGCATCTGTATTTCACATTATGTATAGGAGATACTGGCCAAGAAATTTAGTAATTTTTCAGGGATTTATAATTATTTACGTTAAAAAATATTTCTTTAAATCAATATGCATTTAATTACTGCAATTCTTTCGATAAATTGTCATTTACATAATAATAATTGCTGCATAATTTACTATAATTACTTAGTTTTATTATTTAATTTCAATTTTTGAGTAAAAATTTACTACTAAATGGATTTGGGTCTAAAATATTACGTCTGTACTTGAAATAACGTTAAACCTGTGAACTACGTATGTATATGGGCGGATGTGCGGATTTAAACGCGGACGCGTGGCTAATTTGAATGCTAATGGGAAATTAAAGCCGCGTCCAGGTGTTCGTAAACGACGGAGTAGCATGAATTCCTGTGAATTCCAATTTCCTCTCAAAATTCCGACAGAAAAAGTTTGGCTTGTGTTAATATTTTTTGCTTCTTCCTATGTGCTCGTAATGTGATTTTGTGGGAGGAATATATTTACAATATTTTGACAAATATTTAAATAAATCAGTTATACACATATATACATATGTGTATAATTAATAATAATTTATAAAAATATGTGTGTATTTTGACTAAAAAATCATGGTCGGAGTCGGAGATAAAAATATTAATGTCGTGGAACCGTATTTGAATTGCATTGCCAGGGGCCCATGAAGACCTTTTGGACAGCGGGAATATTTCTCTGCTGGCTGGCCCTGCTCGTCCATGGAAACAAGTGCCCACCGCCGGAAGACATCATGCCGTGCAGGTGCAGGGGCAGGAACGAGCAGATCCAAGTTTGGTAATTATTTTTACGCATTATTAAATTATGAATACATTCATTTTAATTAGTGCAATATTATTATACACATACACATCTACACACTCCCACCATTTCCTTATGGGTTATTGGTGCACTCAAAAGACGATTCTGCATAAAATTAAAAAAATTAAAAATTGTTAAAAATAATTAAATTAAAAATCAGTTTAAAAAATAAAATCAAAAAATAATATTAGAAAATTATTTTTAAAAATATTAAAAAATTATTTAAAAAAGCTAAATTAAATTATATATGAAAGAATGAAAATTAAAAAAAATTAAAACATTTTTAAAAAATCTTGTAAAAATGTTAATATGTATGTATGCAACGTGTATGTTGGAGGCTTATTCTGGAAATTTGTGTGCATTCCAGGTGCAGTCACAGCGACTTGGAGAGAGTCAACGGGGCATTGGAGAACTTAATGAAGTTGCGGAGTATGCCGGCCATTGATGAACTTATTGTGGAAAACAACCGAATGCCCACATTGCCCGCTCGGGCTTTCGGTGCTCTTCGAGTGAGTTGACATTTATTATTTTATTTCAAAAGTAATCTTTTAATAATTATAAAGAAATTGTAATATTGATAAACATTAAATAATCCGCATATGCCATATATAAATCATGGAAAATAATAAATAATTTTTTATTCAAAATTATTCCATACACTTATATTTTATTTATTTATTTATTTATAATTTGTGAAAAATTGTGAGGAATCAATGGAATTATGAGGAGCGGTTTCCATGAAATTTATTTTTTGTCTCATTCAGATCGGCCGTCTATTGCTGCGGAATAACGGCCTGGAGTCGATCTCACGAAATGCATTTGCAGGGCTGGAGGAGTCCATCGAGGAGCTGTACATTGTTGAGGATAAACTAGTCGATTTCCCTTTCGATTCCATTGAGAATCTGAAGATCCTTGAAGCTTTTACTCTTGAGAGGAGTCGCATTCGCTTGTTGCCCCGATTCAATGGGCTGAATCGGCTCAAGCACGTCCGCATCGACGGATCGCTCATTTCAAGCTTTCCAGTCGGAGCCTTCGCATCCATGGCGTCCGTCAAGCAAATCCACGTTGTCAATTCCAATCTGGGCTCTTTAGCCGAGGGGATTTTCGGCCCTTTGGAGTCCCTCCTCCTCGCGAATTTCAGCGGAAATCGTATAGATTTAATTCAGCGGAGAAGCTTCGCTCTACTTCCCAAATTAGAGGTCAGTCTTTTAGTATTTATTATTATTATTCCTTTCCTCACTCTCGCATCGTCCGAAGATCCCAAAGTACCAATTTGTATACCTTCAATACAAAAATTAGCACTTTTTGATATTTCACAGACGATATGGCGAAAGGTTCTAAAGTACCAATTTGTATAGTTTCAATACAGAAATTAGCACTTTTTGATACTTCATCGACGATATGGCGAAGGATCCCAAAGTACCAATTTCTATACCTTCATTACAAAAATTAGCACTTTTCGATACTTTGCTGACGATTTGTACTATAAACACGTAATTACCTAGGCACGTGTATAATTATATATAACAGACGCACCTGTCTGTAATTTAACGCAGAACTGCAGCAATAAAAATAAATAACAGTTTCCACGTATATTATTGCGCTTTCCTATATATTTAATGTGTAAACTGACACACAAATATCAACTCCATTTCATGTTGTAATGATAAACTTAAACCGTTACACTGTAGCTACATATATAGCAGCGTAATGATAATGATGCTTTGATTCCTTAACGTTATTGGGAAAATTACGAGGATTTCCCCTTCAATCCATTCCTACGCTCCTCAAATTTAGGTATAGCGCATAGTGTGTATCAAAATCAAACAAACAATTACAATGAATGTGATTTTGATGACAAAAGTCATAAAAAGCTTAAAAATACACTATGCTATTGAATTTAGACATTAAATTAAATGTGCAGTGTTGTATTTTCCAACCATGAAACCATTGTCAATTTTTGTTCGTATACCCGAATGTAGGGCTGGGACCATTTAGCAGTTTTTTGGCATCAAAATTTTTCAAAATCAAAGAACCCATAAATTTTCGCAAATTTTCATCAACATTCCAAAGTATTTCGGTGTTTTCAGCAGCCCTTTCATAATTTTTCCAGGAGTTCAATATTAGGGTTTTCTTATTTGTAGCATTATTTAGAATTTTAGTGAAAAAATTGGTAAAAAGGTATTTATTAAAACCAATTAAAATAAATTTTTCCGATCTCTAAATCTAATTACATTGAATCTCGAACAAAATTTCATAATTCAACAGTTCTTCGCGCCAAATATATTTCTAAACTACGCTTTTTTTGCGCTTTATGCATTTCCCAGCCCTACCTTCTTGGAGTTATTAACACAATCTCGTTTGTCCCCAAATCCATTTAGAATCATTACAGGGTTGGGCATACGATGCAATTCCCACATATATTTGCAGTTTGTCTTTGATGGGATTTTAATGGGAAAATCCATTAAAAGCAATGAAAAATTTTGTGTATAGAAACTGAAAAATAAAGAAATTAGTTTTGCTCCAAAGAATAATAATTTACTATTATTGCTCATACAATAATAAATACCTTGCAAAAAACGACAATAATAAATATTTAGTAAAAATAATCAAAATAATTTCGACGACATAATTATAATTTGAATTTAATGTTGTTTTTAATTTTATTCTCATGATATATTAATTACATTTCAGGTACTTTCTATCTCGAATAACAACCTGGATGACTCCGTGGCGGTTGGAAGGGCTTGCGAAGAGCTCTCATCTCTGAAATCCTTGGATTTGTCCCACAATAAATTCAAAAATCTCCCTGGGGGCTCCTTCGTGAATTTACGGAGTCTTCAAATGTTAAATATTGCCTCAAATCAAATCATGCAGGTGACGGCCCGGGCATTTACACATCTCCCGGCGCTGCGCAAGGTGGACATAAGCAATAATCAAATTAGGAATTTCCCCGCCAATTTCTTTGATGCTGCGCCCTTGCTAGAGGAACTGCGGTAAAGAATTTCATTAGGAAATATTAATTTCAAAAAATATTTTAAATAAAATAAAAGAATATTAATAAGTTAGAAAAATTTTAATTAAAAATAATAATTGATAAACACAGATTGCGCAAGAATTTAATGGGGACCGCGAACGAGATCGGCGCTGTTCTGGGGACATTAAAGTCCCTCCGGTTTTTGGATTTAGGGGAGAATGGCTTAACCCTTTTGCCCACTGGCGCCATAAATGATCACACACAGCTCCAGCGCTTGGACTTGAGCGATAATAAAATCACGCGGATACAGCGCAGCGCCTTCGGCAACGTCCCCTCCCTCATTGAAATGAGTTTGCGGAATAATTCGATCCGGGAATTGGCAGCAGTGGACGGGGATGCTTGGGATATCCCGTCCTTAAAGGAATTGGACATCTCCAGCAATAATTTAGTCAGTCTGAGCAGCGCGGCGCTCAAGGGAATCCCAAGGATGGCTAGACTGGACATGAGTTACAATTCCATCAAAACCATTGACAAAGGGGTTTTCAGCGCGAGCAAGGATTTGGAATTGCTCGACCTCACCGGCAACGGGTTCAAGACCTTTTCCCCCGATGCCCTCGTCGGACTTTACAAATTGAATAAATTGGATCTGAGTCGTAATCATTTAGAAACTCTTCAAGGCGGGACTTTCCGGGATTTGAGCAGTCTCCAAACCTTGACTTTGGCCAGTAATCGGATCAAACAAGTCCCCGCGAATCTATTCACGGAGCTCAAAGCCCTCGAGGAATTGAGTTTAAAGAGTAATTCCTTAAAGCACATCCCCCAGGGATTATTCGCGACGCTGGAGAATTTGAAGGAATTAAATTTACGACATAATTCCATTTCCGAAGTCCACGGCCGGATGTTCACGGGGCTGAAGAATCTGGAGACGCTCAAAATGTCCTCGAATCAGATCAATCGCTTTGATGACAATGCTTTCGATGATTTGTTTAAAGTTAAAGCCATTGACTTGAGTTCAAATCGGATCAACCGGATCCCTAGCAGGTCTTTCAGGAATTTAGCCAACCTTGAAAAATTTGAGGGGCGGGAGAATCGAATTACATCCGTGGACAGTGGAGCTTTATCAAATTCGGAGAAACTTCAAGTCCTGGATTTGGCTCATAATGCTCTGACCGTCATTCCCGATCTTATCAAATCCAATCCGACTCTCAAAGTTTTAGACTTGAGTCATAATCAGATTAATAAAGTTGAGCCCGAATCTTTTAAGGCATCTGCGAACCTCGTCGAGTTGTATTTAAATGATAATCGGATCAAAATCCTTCCACCCAAAACCTTTGAGGTACGGAATTTTGAACAAAAATTGGACAAAAATTTGTTTTAAAACCAAATATTACAAACAATTAATTAAAATAATTTTTGAAAATTAAATTAATAATTTTTGAAAATTAAATTAATAATTTTTGAAAATTAAATTAATAATTTTTG
>JAQGAK010002597.1:0-19353 GCA_034696945.1 Lipothrix lubbocki
AATAAAACGGAATAAAAGGATTTATTCCAAACAATATTTAGAAAAACTATAGTGAAATAAATATTTCACAGTACATACAATTTAATAAACTCCATGTTGGGAATATTATTTACACATTAGTTAGCCCTTTGTATGTTCAATTTAATTAAGTTTTCGGGTTGTTCTCATTATTATTGTTGTAGTTGTTTGTATTACTAGCAATTAAATGAAAGTTTATAACCTACAAAGGCTTTAGCAACAACAGCGTAATCTGGGTAAAGCACGAGAGCCGCATAATTTAATTCCAAACTGGATATATCTTATGCACAGTAAGCGCAGATGTAGCTTCATTTAAGATCCTAGAACACATTTTGGGCATACGCATACATGCTTTGTGTGTACTATGTATAATAATTATATATAACATCACATTCCCGTCGGCCACTACAAACAAAGCTCGTCCATTCACATGTATCTGCATATATGGATGAAGGTTAAATAAATGTGGGGGATTTACCAAGGAAACCCGCGTGCTTATCCAGTATCAGCAATTCTTCCTTAACTTAAAAAAAACGACGATGGTACTCCTACACGGCTTAAACAGACACAGGGCATTGCTTTCCTTAATGTTTAAATGGCTGTGGAGTTTAAATATGCGGTATAGCAATGGAGCCCAAAGGTCTTAAACGTGTGATATAGCTAATGAATTTTAACGTCGCCATCACAATTCCTTATACATGCAGTGTTTACATTTAGAAACGGAAGTTTCTTAGTTCTTACATCGAAATATAGCTTCTTCACGAAAGTTAAATGAACGAAATGCATACTTTCAACGGAGATATAGCTTTTACCATGTAGTTTAAATGTAGAAATAGAATCTTCATATAGTTTAAACGGGAACAGCTTCAAATGTAGACATAGAATCTCCCCGTACTTCAATGTAGAAATAGAACCTACATGGAGTTTAAATGTAGATACGAATAGCCTCTCGACAGGGCTTGGAATTAGAACTAACATCGTCTAGCAACGCTTAGCTCTCTCCAAGTTTAGGCATCAATAGCAATACGAAGTACCACAGGGTGTATTTAAATGTGAACGTGCCAGACCCGCTGCGCTGTTCAATACAAATACGGTAAGTCCACTACCATTTCTATGGGACTACAGGACCTCATCCCGACTCTATTTACAATTTGTAGAACGGTCCATGCTGGCAGCTCCGCGGCGACCAAAGTCCCGGTGACGGAATGGAATGAACTGCTAATAACCCTCGTCCAGTATATTAAACGACTCGAGCAGGCACGGTTCGCCAAATTATTGCAACTGTTACATTTAGCTAGAAGTAACAGTGCACGCTTTATGTAGATATTAACAATAAGAAGTTGAGTTTAGGGACATATGTGGTAAATCCCTAAATATATCTATTTACATTATTCAGACCATTACATGCACACGAGCACTCTTTGGCCCTACGTATGGGCACTGTAAAGCCTTACATGTAGATACATATTCACTACGTATGTCATTACAAGTATCTACATTAGTATACTTGTTTGGTACAGGGAATATAATTTGTAAAAGTACTGATAGCATTTCCAAGAATGCGGCTAAGTCGTTCGTGAATAATTAGTAGCGGAAGTAAATGCATCTTGTTTGCAATACAATGTTACAAATATACATAGCTTCTTGGATAAAAAATTCCACTATTTTTCTTAGAGGCAAGACTTTACATGTTATACATATAGTCTTATTTATGTGAACATAAGTAATCCTTTTGTTTATACGTAAAAATGCTTACGCAATCTTCGATACATTCCCTTCCGCTGTGTTGTTACTTATTATAAGTTTAACCTTAGGCGCGTTGCATTCGTTGTTAGGCTTGTCTATAAAGGTGTGTTGTGTATGAGTTATAATAAAATTTGCAAAATAAATAAGGATTATTAAATGTAGATGTACGTAGGTTCGTCAATCTATGCTTAATGTGATGAAGCTTGGCAAAGTTGCTCGGATCTAGTTGTACTAATAGTTGTAAATATTAGGGATCTTCAGTGCCTGAGAAGATTTTAACACTTCTCTTTCAAATGTGGTTTATGCTTCAACGTGCAATTCCTTTTGCAGGAGTTGCTATTTAATTACTGTATGCACGTAAAGATAGTCTAATAGTCAGGAGCATGCTAATACGGCAGTGCTAATTCAGTAACTGATGAAAAACTGGAGTAAATGCAGATGTGCATAAGCATACACACTGATGCATGTACAGTCTACGGACTGAAAAGACAGCCGTGGGTCGGAATTAAATAGTAAAACCACGTCGCCCACGCTTCTTCACTCTTCTTCCCTTCCCCAAAAAGCTTTCACTGCTCCCTTTAATCTTCCTCAAGAGTCATTCTCATCCTGGAGCACGATCAATTCTTAACCTATTTATATTCCTTCTCATCTTCTATACCCTCCGTACTTCTTGCATTTAGCCCTATCCTACTCTACAGTTGGATGTTTACAGCAAGGTATAGGTATATAGTTTGTGTATACCTACAGAAATGTCAGACTTGATGGAGAAAGAGAGTTTACTAATTCGCAAGTCTTAATCCTTCTCTTTTCCCCATTGACTCTTTCCAAGCACGGGAGCTTATAGGGAAGTGAGTATATCGGGAAGGTTGAAGACTCTCCGGGCCATGTAATTTGCTGGATTTACCTACCCTTCGCCTGAAGTCGGGCTAATCATCAATAACTGTTGTAAAGTACAAGGCCCTAATTAGCCACTGCGTACTATCCATAATCATTAGGCTAATTGAGCTCTTGAAATATTCCTGCTGAAAAAGGCTCCAGCTTTCTTACATTCGAATGCATAAATGCTTTTACATTGTAGCTGTACATGCTGGCAGTAATTACTAAATTTTCAATGGACGCTTCCAATAATTTTGCATGTCAACTGACAGTTTAATCTCCAATAATTTTACAAAAACTTCCAATCTCCTAACTCAACTTTTGCGACATAAAGTTTAAATTTTATGTAAACTTTGCTATGCTAATTTTGTGTATTGATTCTTCGCTCTAAAAGTTTCTGTTTAATCTTGATTTCCAGGAAAGGACTTATTTATTGAAGTACTTTCCATGAAAATTACAGTATGTGACTCATCTTTACTGTACGTTAACAAAACTTTCACATAGCAAGTAATGATTTTTAATTTTTTTCAGATTTCAAAAAATACTTTTTATTTTCTTGCAGATACTTTCAGCGCTTTACACCGCAAGCAAATAAACCGAGCAAGTTGTTTTAAACTTGCAAATTTTGCAAATTCTGTTCTTACCCCAAACATCCAAAAAGCGGGAGAAGAAAACAATTTTCAGCAATTTGTGAGCTTGTGTAATATTAAAGTTGACATTAGTAAGACAATATTAGTACGACAAAGTCATAAATCTTCATTTGAAGCTTCAAGTGTCGGCTCTCGGGAAGACGAAATAAGAAGTAAAGGCGGTAGGGATGAGAACAATGAGGAGCTTCTTCGTCATATTTCCTGACCTGTAATGAACTCATGTCTTGTCCTTAATTGGAATTCCTTCCTCACCTTCCCATTATAACACACCAGTCGCTGCTCCACGACTCCGCTCAGCCCCGACCATATGACAAGCTACATGTCTGCCCCGTGTCTCCAAGTCTACACATCCTTGAGGACAGACAAGACAGGGCGCCGGCTATGAGTGGCATTTACTAGACTCTTATAAAGATGAATGTGCTTTTCTATTCGTATAGTTGCTATGTCAGTGGATATAGTAGCTGAGTATACACTGAGATGTCAAAGGTGCTAAAATAATGTTATATTTATAGCCACGTTATATCATTTCTTCTACTATCTTATATTATAACGCCACTTGTACATCTGTAGATAGAACTTCCAAGTATTACACAGAATTTCCATCCCGCGGTAAGCTTTCACAGGATGAAACTACGGTTCATTCTTCGGTGAAGTTCATCCTTTGGTTAAGAAAGCAGGAATTGAACTCCCAGTTTACATTCTTGAGTTCAAAGGATATAGACTTTCTTACTGTGAGAAGGTTCAAGAAGGCAAGATAAAAGTTCGTGAGAATTTAGTCCGCACAGCTGCTCCGCTCAATTGAACGTGTTTCGGGAGTTAAGTCTCGACGAAAGTTTGCTTTCTCAGTGATGTGCATCGGTAGAATTGATATTGTTTTAAATTAAAATTTATTGAGGAATCTAATTTTGAAAATCTAATTTTGATGAAATTACGGAGTGTGTCACTAGGAATATACAATCGCAAATTTAATGTAATAATAGTAAAATGTAATGTAATAATGGCAAAATGCAATGTAATAATGCAAAATGCAATGTAATAATGGCAAAATGCAATAAAATCATACATTAATGCAATAGTAAAACAACGGAGAGTGTGAAAACAAATGAGGAGATTAAATAGACAGGAAGGAAATAGCGTGTTTTGCAATCCAGAGAAATAGAATTGGGAAGAAATGATTATTAAGAAGACTCTTTTTTGGAAAAATGTTGTGCAAGAGATCATAAATCAAAATCAGGGAGCAATTCCCCTCCACATGTGTTTTTTCTCCCTGTCTTCCCGGCTCTCCTGTTTTTTTTCTCGTGTTTTTTCATTTTCTATATATCTCTACAGAAAAAAAGAAAAGAATGAGTGGTGCACATAATAATAAATCCTCCTTAAAAATATCACTGCCATTGTTCATATATCTGACAGGGAGGAGGAACATCGTGGCAGAGGAGGCTGGAAAAATCCATGAAATTCTCATCACTTTTTCCCTCGCACATACACACAAAATTACACACAAAACACACTTTCACCGCAAAAGGCGATACGATCGGCCACAGAGAACTTCGCTAAGGATACAGGAACAACAACCAAGCTTGTCGATGGAACAATATATTGCAAGGAGTGGCAAGTGTAGACATGAAATCTCTATTTCTCCATTTAAATTCCATACACTATCTCCCTTTTGATAAACTTGGGTGACTTCCAGCGTTTCCACTTCCAGGTCTTTGTATTTCTTCTCTTCTTTTTACAAAATCTTTTTAATTTCCATTTTTAATCCTCACAGTTCCCAGCGTATTTTTAAAGTACGAAAATATAATACTTCTGTGGACAGCTGTATAAATTTTATACAGTATATTACTATAGATATAGTATAATTACATATGCACACGAATGTATAAGATGCTGGCGTTACACATATATTTTATATTTAAAAGCAAAGCGCTTGGGAATTTCTCGCTGAACACAAGCAGGGACAGGAAAAATGAAGAAAAATGAAGAGACTCAAAAATGCAAATTCCCTCCTCCTCAAAAAGCTCTTTCTCCAGCAAAACTTTCTCCTCTTGTTGGCAATTCTCTTCACATGTGGCCTCCTCGCTTTTTATATAGAGTTTACAAAACCATGCGGATGAAGCCTAAAGCAAAGACCCTGTGTCTTTATAGCAATTTGCAAGCTCCATGAAATGAAAAGTGATCGATGATTTCCGCGGTTATTAGGTCATGTTTAGTATAAAATGGAGTATTATTATTGTAATTTCACTAAAACAATATTCTCCAAAGACCAAAAGTTCCACCGTAAATGGGAGAATTTCTCCAAACCGGCAGGAGATGAAAGTTTAACAAGTAACTAGACATAAAGGAAAGAATGGGAAAGAGGAACTGAACTGGAGGGAAAAGAGCGGAAGGAGACAGCAGACCTGGAAACTGTCGGACGATTTTCCCCAATTCCTCTCAACTTTTCACTTGTGCCCATAATGTGATCCGACCACCGGACGTATTGTCCTACATTCCCAGCTACGCTTAATACAATTCCATAGTGAATAATGGGGAAACAAATAAAATTGCCAGAAATAGATAAATTAAATCGCAAAGATTAAATGAAATCATGATGGATAAATGAATTGGTGATGTATATAAACAAAATAAAGTCGATTAGCTAAAACATTTACTTCTAATGGCAGCCTTTTTGGCAAAAGTGCTTACAGTGGTAATTTTTTGTGTTAGAAATCATTGGAATTAATGGACTAAGTCCAGGTTTTATATTGCCAAGACTTTTATAATTTTAATTACTAAATTTTTTCTAATGTATTTTCTGAGCACAATGTTGTAAAGATATGGAACAGAATCCCTCAACAGAATTATACCGTCTGCCCAAAATAATCCCATGGGGACAGTGCACTGTGAGCTCCAAAATGTAGAAATGTGTGAATTTTTAAAATGGAGGGCATAAGGTTTTGTGAAAAGAATGCAAAGTTGCACAGGAAAAGACATTAACAATGGCATTTAAAAAACTACACAAAGAGAGGCCAGAAGACGGAAAAGAACAGGACTATTATGACTCGTTGAACGACGTGTGTTCCAGAAGGGAAAACGAATGGAAATGAGATACGAGAGTGTGACTGCAAAGCTAAAGATACTTGAAGAAGCTTGTGCTGAAGGAGAAAGTTTTCACCCATTAAAGCCTCCATTGAAATTATATACTAAACTTTTGCACATTATACAGTTCCAAAGTTACATTATCCCAAATGAAAACCCATGCAGGGAGTTGCAGCCAAGCAAGGGCCATTTAGGTATAAGGAATAAGCCTTTTAGAAACGACATGGCCACCATTAAGTACAAAGACCACGGACCACAGAGTCGTGTAAAATTGTCTTGGGAGAGCACATTTAAAGCTTCTCCTATACACAGACCCCAGCATAAAAGACTCCCTTTGTCTCCTTCTGACCTCCCACAACTTCCCCATTTCATGCTAAACTCTAATTCTATACGCCAATGGGACAACATCTATTTGGTCATCATGTATCTACATCATATGTATGTACATCATAGCTAAAATATATATAATTATATCTATATGCAGATGTATACACCACACATATCTATATGTATACCTGAGAACATGTTCTATTTTACGTATAGGAAGGATCCTCGATGTACATAATGCATAAGAAAGATTTCCCAACCAAATTTTTACAATTCCTATAAACCCACAAACTGTCGTCTCCTGGTTTTAAACTTGACACGTGCCCATTGGACAGAAGACATTTCATGCAAATGAGTTTCACGGGGCGTCAAAATGTTGCCCTAAGAATGTACATTTCTTATAGACACTAAATGATCTAGTATGTAGAATCTATGTATAAAACATTAGGGAATATATGTCATTTAAAAAAACCTACAGGTACAAAATACAGTTCCATGAAAAAGTACAACAGCATGTTTCCATGGGACAAGCAGGTCTGTCAATAAAAAATGTAAACAGACGAACATACACTTACATGAGTGTTGGCAGGCATAAAATTTGTATGGACATGCATTAGCCCCTGGTTACATCTTTGCTCACAGATATTTCCAGGACCGGAGGCCGGACGTGACTGGGGCCTCAATTATTTTTTCTCTCCCTCAATCCCATGATATCACTGTTGCATTTAAACCCTTCTATAACTATATATGTTTGCTGAATTTGGTCATGTTGCTAAATGATTTTATCATGAGAAATTCCCAGCGCGTGTGTCGCGAGATTTTGATAAAAATTCTGGAAGTTCTTATAATATTTACTAACCATTGATATTTTTCAAATATATCTATACATGTAATAATTATATATAATGAAGTACATAAAATATTATCTGCTCAGTACAATACTCCGAAATTTAAGGAACCCATAGAAACTATGATTCAGCTAGCTTCAGCTTCCCCGCCCTACTAGTTTTTTCATCCATTCAGCTTCCCCTGAAGTCCCCATTTTAAATCAAACGTAACTTAATAGGGAATTGAAAAGGGCAAGATAGATGGGCCTTTCTTGTGTGGAGTTTAGATGTCGGGAATGCTGAACGACGGCCTCAGCGGAGGAATTATGGAAGAAGATATGGGAGAGATACTGGCCCCGGTCTTGTACCTCTGTAACCGCGAGTCACCATAATGCCCTCCATTTTATTTTGTCTATGTGCGGTATTGTGGCCTCCTGGAATCCGGGCTTGGAAAGCCAATCATTCGGACGTGATTGGAATCAACTACACTCAGCATCTGTCATTATTATTCAACCCGCTTGGTGTATTCAGCGGACAAATCCCATATATATAGGATTGAAACTTAACACATACAGCGTGCACTTGGTTTAAACGGGTTCAATTGCTGTTCACATTTATGCAGTAATTTGAGGATTCTTCGATGTCAAATAATCCAGTTTAGGCTGGCATAGCGTGCATAGTTCAAATAATATTCATTTATTATTTTAGTAGTAATTTACTATCACTATCTGTAATTACTGATATGGAAGTGTTACGGACTTTTGGTCCGCAACGTCATAGTTATAATATTTATACTTCATTAGTTAAGAATATGCAATATCCGCTGTGAATGAAAATGATATGTGAAGGCCAAGATCACTATGTTGATAATGTGAAGCAATATGCAATGGAAAATGAGAATAAGTAGAGCGAACGGATATTTTTATAATAATATTTAAGAATATAATAATAATAAGGTAATGTATAAAAGCAATGTAAAGTCCATTATCAGGGAGACATTCGGAGAACCAAAATTGTATTGTTACTATGTCAAATTAACAGCTAAGCCAATCAATAAATAAAAGTATTACAAATTATATAAAGTATAATGAAGATATTCATATTATTGGCATCTCTCCCTAAATCACAGCAGCGAGTCCCCAAAAGTCTATTACAGAAGTTATTACGTCAATTCATATCAAATTGGTATTATAGGAATAAATAATTATTTCAATATCAGCCACTAAATATGTGAACTTGTTCCTTATCAAGGAACAAGTTTGTATCTGCATTTGAAATAATGTACTTGACAGTTTGTGAATACGCTATCATCAATGGTCAGGAAGCAAGACGTCGTTAATCAATAACTTTGTAAATACGGTAACCAATTTTCTGAAACTGGGAAGGTTGCCGTATTTTTTATTCCAATTATTTGTAGTCGAAGATTTTGAAATCCAAAATGAAAAACAAGTTTTAGAACTGGAAGCAAATTCTTTCTTAATATGTTGTGCCAGAAGATTTTGCAAGCAACGGGAAAAGTTACATAGTGTAAAAGTGCTAAGTGTGCAATTTCCCTTGAAGCCTGAAGAAAAACTTACAATAGGGCAACCAAAACACACACAGGCAAACAATTGCTATACACATTTTTTAAATCGTTACATGCTGAGTTGAGGCATAGGCACGGGCATCGGCTTCCAATTTTAAGCTTAAGGATGTAGGTTTTGGAAGGGAAAGTGGTAGTCTGAAAAAGTGAAGAAGCAAGAAAAGCCTAGAAGGATGTTTTGACAAAGTGAACGTGTTCCCTGATATGACAAGTCAAATGGATATGCACAAGTGGGAAGACGTAGCGAAGGAGGGAATAAAATGAAATTGGACAGTATTATGCACGACTGAACTTCCTATTTGACTTTGTAAAAGTAGGAGCATCAACAACTGCGGAGCAACTGCATATTATATAGAAAAAGAACAGACGTGGGCAGGAGTAAGGAATCCCGACAACAACAACAGAGCGGAGAGAAAAAGGAAAGGAGACGTGTCTGTTGCCTCTTGCACTATTATTATTATTTTATTATTATTATTATCATCGTCATCAACATGATCCTTTCAACCGAAACATCTTCCCAGGAATGAAGCAGCGACTTTCGCTTGTCATTTTTCTGCTGCATGTAACGATATGCAAAATCTATATTCATACATACATCTACATATATGTACATACTCATTTATTTCCCTGGTACTTGTCTACAAGTGCATTATTAAGTACATTTTTACTGGGATGTCAGAAAAACACGCATGATTTAAGGGATGATTCAAGTATTTCGCTGCACTTCGTCCTCGCTCTTGGCCAACAAATTTTCTTGAAACTTGGCTTGAACTGCCGAACGAATTTAAATTGTTGAATGTGCATTTGTCCCGCAGCCCAACTGTGCCGTGTGCCGTCCATTAAACCATCTGCACGGCATTATTGTACTCAACATTACATTATGTTTAATATTAAATATAAAACTTACAATATGTTTAATATTAAATATAAAACTTACATTATGTTTAACATCATATGCATATAAATAACATGATAATAAATTACAAACAAAAAATTCGCAAGAAAAACAAATAAATCTGAATCAGCGTCGCTGTGCTCATTGTGTAATATGTGATGTGTGTGCACTTCACCGCGGCAGTATTTTCTCATTCACGGGAAGAAAAAAATTCGTCATTCATAAATACACATTTGCCAGATTGTATGCTTAAAAGGGGGAAGGAGAAATGGGCGGATTTTTGTTGATTGCAGCAGTACACTCCTTTTGTTTTGATTTGTTTCCCTTTTTTAAGATTTATTTTATGTGTCAGAACATTTCCAGGGAAGGGAAATGTGCGTGTATTGCTAAAATATATACGAGCTATGTTATACATGTGGTAAATAAATGTGTGGTGGTTCTCCACTGCACTACACAAACTTTATCTATCGAATACAAACATTGCATCGTATTTTTGTTATGTAATCATAAATCGGAACGTAAAAATAATAAAGTTATATACGGTCATGTATTTATTTTATATAATGGCGATTTGCGAGGATTATTATCTACACATATATTTGTACTCTGACTCTGACGCTATATTCTTTTCTACTTGTTGACAACCCACTGACTCTTGTTTGCCCTTCCTTGTGTACATTTGTCTTCATGTATTTATGCCTTGGGTTTTTTTTATTTACGAGTATAAATAACCAGATTGAGTCCCGCTCGACACTCTGTGCTTCCCTAAATCTTTTTAGTGTCGGCAGTCTGACTTTTCTCTACTTAAATCTTCTTTACTTTTTTGCTCCCTTTCTTTTCTTTATGATTTTCGATATCACTTCGCTACTTTCACTATTTGTTTAAAATTTATTTTTTTCTTATTATTTATTGCACTGTTTTTTATTATTCTGCTATATTTTTAACTCTCTTTTCTGTTTGTTTTTCTAATATTGTTTCTACATATATTTTTACCATGTACATAATATAATTTATAATTTTATTTATTTAATTTTTGAATTTTATTAATTTAATTAATCCTTATTTTGTCAATTATTTTTTTATATTATTGGTAATTTGCATACTTTTATAATGATTCCATTCATATGTTTTCTTGCAATTTTCGTCAACTATAGCAATCAGGAATTTCTTCCAAATGGTAGGCAGCTTCCTAGAATTTTAATATGCAATAATAAATTATGTAGCAAATTTAGTCAGAATTATTGACATAAAATAAATATATGTTTAGACGGCTACCACGCCGTAGACAATTGTATGTCCCGAGACGGCCGTGGAATCATCGGCCTCCGACCAGACACAGCGCAGAACGACTGCAGAAGAATCCATTATTGCAGAACTACCGGCCCGCCAACAGATTTGAATAAGTTCCCTGTCCAACCCTTTACTTTCCACTGTCCTGATAAGGACGCGCCTTATTATAATGCAAGAACTTGTTCATGCGTGGCGACGGATGACCACTGCGAAGAGAACAAGAGATATTTGGGTGAGTGAACATACATTTATTATATTAATTAACAAGCCATCAAATCTTTAATGCATATTCTTTAAAGAAAGTAATTACGGTGGTTTTTAATTAACCCTTTAAAAATTGTGTAAATAAATATAATTTTTGTTATATTTATTAAATTATTTATAAATAATTTGTTTATCCTCAAACATAAACATTAGATCGCTGTGTAAGGTATTATGAATACGAAGAAGCCGAAGAAACCTGCCAAAGTTATTTAAATGCGTCGATTTACTATATGAATAACATTCCAAGATTTGGCGTTCCCAATGAATATTGGAGCTGCGCACCCGCCAACCATGTGCACGGAATGCGCTCACAAGCTTATCGCTTTAATTGTGCGCAGGTTGATCTTGTATTTGACATCGAATCCTGCGAATGTCGCCGACCTGATGAAATCGTTTCGCCAGAGTTCAATTATAATCCAATGAGTGAGAGAATAATTTCTTAACGAATCATTTAGCAATTTATAATGCAGTTTATAAAATTTTGATTTAAATATTTTCTAAATAAATTGAGCGTGCTTGATATATTGATAAATAATTTTAATATTAATAAATTAATCAAATAAACTTTCAGAGCGTTATTCGTGCGCAGAAGTGATTCATGGGACTCCAAGGGGAGAAGCGGAATGAAAATTTAAATAAAATATAATACTTAAGAATTTTTTTAAATTTATTAGAATGAGAAGCGTTTTATAAATTTTTTCAATTTTTATATGAATTAAATTGTAATACAAATTAATCAATATTAACGAAACTTGATTAAAAGTAAGGAGTCATTGGAATAAAAAGATTAAAGTGTTTTTGAAGATTATTTTTAGAGAAATTCGCCCAAGACTTTACATTTTATTTAAAAAAATACAAGTTATTGAAGTTGGGATGGATCTATAAACACGGCGTCGTTCTCTTCAAGAGCCTCATATGGGTTTGGTTTCTTGGTTGTGGAGGTTGGTTCGGGATGAATGGCTTCACCTTGGTAAGACACTTCCGCTTCATAACCCGTTTTCCAGTTTGCAACGTATTTCACAACTTGAAGTCGTCCGTCAGCTAATTGAGTCCGGTATTCGCCTTTAACCTCCTCACCATCGCTCTTTGCCTCATGCCCAAAATCATTTTCCGTTTCGTCGTCCTGGACGTTATATTTGAATTCGAACGGATTTCCCGCTTCGTGAGATTCCTTTTCATATATACATACGATATGAATATAAAATTAATTGTTCTAAATAAAATAAAAATTAATTTCAAATCAATTAAAATAAATACAAAATCATTCAAAATCAAATTAAAATAAATACAAAATCATTCAAAATCAAATTAAAATACAATTGAAGTGCACTATAAACTAATAAGTAAACAAAATAAATTAAAATAGTATTAAATAAAAAAATCACAACAACCATCTTGAATTATATTCTAATCGATTTAATTAAAATTTTATTTTGCAAAAATCATTCAAGATGCAATAATATTACTTAAATAAGCTTAACTATTTTAATTCATTAAAATTTTAATAGCTGGTCCTTTTTTAAATTTCCATACGTCTTTTTCTTGTGGAGCCGGCAGTGCAGAGGCTACGCTGGCCAGCAGAACTACTGCTGCAAGGAATCCGATAAATGAAAATCGCTGAAAAAAAATTGTAAAATAATAACAAACACCATTAAATAGGATTTATTTATGTGTGATAATGTGGCAATGTTAATTTAATTGTGTAATGTGATGTTAAATATATAAATATACAAAATAGATAGACATTAGCCATATACATAATAAGAAAGAAGAGTAACAGCATTTGTGAAGGTTAAGGCTTTATCAACTTACAGAATTTTATAGAGAATTATCTTTAAAATTAGCATAGAAAGCGGTGGAGCACTCTGCGACAGAAACTGGATATTAACACGTGCTTTGTGCAGGAGATCCTTGTAATAAATCCCACATTCTGAATATTACTGCTGTCTGTCTGCATATATGTACGCTTTATGTACTTATAGGAGCTTCTTATAATAAAACTGGAATATCTATACAAAAAGAAGCCGCTGGAACTCTTCTGAGAAAATTCTTTCTTACAAAAGTTGAATTTGCTAACCCAAAAGTATTGCTATCGACGAATTTGTTGCTTATTATAATTTTTACAAATGAGGAAAGAAACTCACCTTGAAACTGCTCATCCTGAAAGAATCCACTGGATTGCCGTCAGAAACTGAATGATACTTTTGACTAAATGCACAAAATTAAACGTTTCCACTGATGATTCTAGATATGCTTTTGAGAATGGAAGAGACAGAATTTAATGGGTGTTGAATCAGCGTCAGCAGGTCAACTGATTATTGTTGTTGGTCTTGTGGCTTTATTTATATAGCCCCGGTCCTTCGTCAGCTTTAACAGCCTGTTTGGCTTGATTTTGTCATCCTCTTGTTTGCACTAAAAAACTAATTCTTTTATTGGTCCCTTTTTTATATATCAATGAAATTTCATTCTCATTAACCACCCATGATTATATATTTGTCCATGTGCTCTTTAACATCCTCAGCGTCGTCATATTTATCGCTTTTATAATAATTTCCTATATGCATTAATTCAGGTTTTCATCCCACAACTTTTAGTTAACAATAATAATTTTTTAGGAAGCATTCCCGAAAATAATTTATTTTGTAGTTTCCTCAATATTAATTTGTATTGAAAAAATATAATTTTGTTAAGTCTACGAATTGGAAATATTATGTTACGCATATATTGGTATATTATAGTCAGTCAGCCTTTTATTTTAATTATATTATTATATAATATATTCTTGTCCACATTTTTTCTTTTATTACAAATATGCTCAGTTTTATTATATAAATTGTATTAAAATAATAAATTCCGCATTATTAAATTTTTACTTTGATCGCGTAATTTTCAATATCTTTTCATACGATTTAAATTAAAGTGCTACATAATAACCATTTTAATTATGATATAATATCCTGAAGATTAATTATAATAATTAAAATTGTAAATAATCGCCACCGTGTTTCTAAGCTCCGAATGATTTTGTCCGTGTAAATGGCTTTAACGCATTTTTATCAATTTTAAAACTCTCCGGCGGCGACTCTCGCACTATAATTACGCATAAAAATGCATGAGATCAAAAGTATGTTGGAGGGTAAATTTGCATAATATGAGGAAAGTTGGACGGAGCAGCAGAAGATGATTCAGCTGATGGAACTGACGAGTAAAATATAATGACAAGTCGTTACCTCCGATTTTAGCCTCCTAATGACCCTTGTTCTCCCTCCTTTATTAGCCTTTCAGAATTTCAATTTTCGAGGGCTCTTAGCATTTATTAATGTAATTACATTTACATATATACTCCAGATATTCATCTTCATGACCGTTAGTTGTGCCTACAAAATATACAAGTTCATATATGAAATATATAGTCGTTCAAAAGGCAAATGTAACTATCCCCACAGAAGCTAAACTGCAATATGAGAATGACTACAGCTTCTCAATATTATTTTTAAAGTGTGGAATGCAAAAATAGCTATCTCGTTTATTTACCATTGCAATCGCACATAAGTGGTAGAAACTGTTGGAATATTTTCCGTTTCTACAACATGCAAGAGTTAGCAGGAGTTTTCCTTCCCGTATATGCGCTGAACTGGCAACATAAACAAAGACCAAGCTTTTAAACGACGTAGTGAGTTTTGCATTTGAATATTTGTAAAATTTTATAATTAAAAATATTTATATAATGTAACCGTAATCTTTCTTGAGCAACTGTGTAGATAGTTATATTTGCCTTTTCAGCTAAGATATACATATGTGAGTGCGCGTATTTTATAGTCGGAATTTTCCATACATTTGCATGTGATATTATTAGCATGTGATAATTTTCTGAAAGTGTATCTTAATGTACAATTCCTATTATGTACAGAAGTATAAATAATACATTTTTTGATATCATTTTCTACTTTAGTGCAGTACTTTGTAGCAAAAATGCTTAAAATTGCTACTTCAAAAAGGCTCTTCCGGATGTAAAGGGCTCTCTAAAAGACGTAAAAATATATGAGATGTACATACATACGGGCATGTTTGTATAGACGACACATTGTCATTGGAATTCATGGTGTGTACATAGAACAATTTACCATGTAATTTATACTTGTATATTTGTATATAAAAACATATATATATATATACATATATATATATATATATGCAGAAGACATATTTATATAAAATCTTCTGCATTATGGTCAAGTACACGTATTTATTATAGGAAATATATATGTCAACACATAAGATGGCAATAGCCGAAGCGTAGGAAATGTGATGACAGGGAATATGAAACGGGCAATAAAATCCGAGGACCATTATGGGAATTTTGACGTTCACCAAAAATCCAAATGATTGTCAGTGAGTGTGGAACTCCGAAGGGTAATCTCACTCCCTGACTCCAACATCCACAGCACCACAGCAAAACTCGTTCTATCGATCTCCAATCAACTCCTCATAAAAACATCTCCAAGCTCTCCTATACCAATACCGCCAATACACGCCATTCCACCACTCACCTTTTTTCTTCTGCAAAAATACAAGTGTCTTCAATGTTCGCAACTACTTCTACAGCGCTATCAAAACATTTTATGGAGAAATAAGTACATGACTGTTTAGAACCACCACAATAAAAGCTGCTCATGTAGTATTACCAATTACTATTCAATGAATTAAGCATTTAATGTTTACATTACTTTCCACGGCAGAATTTAAAAATTATTGCCAAAATAAATAATTAATATTGCATGGTTGCATGGTTATTTTTGTATAATTTATAAATTATTATATAATATATTTTCTTATAGAAATTTTCTTTTAGAAAAATTATCCTTTAGATGGTCAAGGGAAATTTTTTAAGAATTTTGTAAATAAATCTGCGATGTCATTACGTACGTTCGTTATTGAATATCCTGGGTATTTTCCTTCTTAGGAACGCGCTTTGTTCGAGTATAACATACAGCGCTGGCTCATTTTGTCCATCGCTATACAGTGTAAATTGATATAGATGGGCATATAACCCAATCCGCGTCTTAACTAGAAAAATAGTGTATATTTTTCATCTTTGTCATCGAAATCTCTCCTTGTCATCCATCTTTTCCCAGACAAGGAAAAGAAGAAGTGCTTGCACTTGTGTCGAGGAGTCTTTGTTTTACTCTCATTCCATCCATTTCCTTTTTTGTTTCTTTGCAGAAAGTGCTACCGATGAAAGAAAGAAAGGTTAAATTGACCGATGCACACTTTTGTTGAAGAAGAAATACGAAAAATTAAAATTTAATTTCATCTAAAATACAAGTAGTTGTAAAATAATAAAATAATACAATCTTTGACAAAGCATTATTGCAAACTAACAAAGGTATTTATCAGTATAAAACCTTATTCTGTTACGCAGTTTACAAAACTTTTCTGGCTCAACGATAAAGATTTTTAGGGAAATAGCAACTTTTTGGCTAAACAAAGAATTTTACGCCGCATAGCAAAATCAGAAGCAGGAAAGTCCAGGAAATTGACAATTTCCCTGATGGTCAGCTATTTTTTGTATTTGCTAAAAGAAAGTTTTTGGTGGGAGTTTGTTGATATCCTGGCGCTTGCTATATGGTCAGGCATTTGGAGGTTGCGGAAGGGAAATGGAAAAGAAATAGAAAACTCCAGTGGGAGAAAAGCATAACTTGAGGAGAAATAAGGAAGTCCTGAAAGTTGACACAATGTTCTAGAGAATTTGACATTTTTTTCTGGAACTTCCATCTCGAAAATATAAAAAAACTGTATATGAGGTGCTTACGTGTTAAGGGGTGTGCAAACCGAACCATTGGGAAAAACTTGCCAATAAGTAACGTTTTAGTTAGCAAAGGCTGCTGGCGCCAAGCCAGCATTTTCCAAAGTGTCCGCAAAACGCTTCAAAAAATACTTTGGCACTTCCCCCAACAAACCACCAATGCCGCCAGAAAATCCTGGAACCAGCCCTACACAATAGCAGTTTTGTTAAAATTTGGAAATATGACACATTTTTGACTTAATTCTTAACGAATTAAATTTCCATAGTTTTTATTAAATTTTCATTGCTTTATATAAAGAATTTTCTATTTTATTTCCTTACAGTATTGTTAATTAATTTTGTTTTATTTAGATAAATTAATATAATTTACTTGGAGAATTCAATTTTAACAATTTTAAATGTATAAAAGTTGAAGCAAGCGCCTTAAATTAAGGAAATTTTTAATATTTTCAGGACATTTAAAAATTGGGAAATGGTGTTACATGTAAAGATTTTCATAGAAAATTTAAACATTTTATTAACTTTTGTAATGCGCCAAAATTTGAAAATTTTTAAAAGAAAATACTTTCAGACCTAAAATGGAGAATATTGTTTATATAAAAAAGTTGTGGGACGAGGAGTGTGTGAAGTTATCTAGCGAGTTCATCATTACCATCATCATTTCCTCATCTGTGACAAGCACAAGTAGGAGACTCTTGAAGGAGTCTCATCAAGAAGGCTTCTCCGCACAGGATTCTTTATTACATTCGGGAATCGCACTCGTAAAATGTGTGGAGACTGCAGAGACTGCATGGTGTCACAAGGAAATGGCCCGATTTTTCCTTTCCCTCTTATTGCATTTTTACGTTGGCGTGTCTCGTGTGCTCATTTTCACGCTTTTTATACTCTCCCCTGATTCTTATTGTGATAAATTTATGGAGAGGCTGAGGATTCTTGTGTTTAGGTTGGAAAAATTGAATTTATCCAAATAAATTAATTATAAAATGCCTATTGCCTAACTACATATGTAATGGATGAAAACGGCAATAGTGGCAACTTTTAATAATTCATTTTTTTAAACTTTCAAAAAATATAAGAAATTAACGTGGTAAATGGACAAAAAAATACAAGTTTTTAATCATGTAGTAAAAATTTAGTAAATAATTAATCCTCAAATCAAATCTTGAAAAGAATTAATTGAAAACTGAAATCGGACTAAAAGATTAATGGAAAACTTGCTGCGGGAGTCAAATTCTGACCTTAGAATGATTAGGAATTATTGTGCTGAACCGTATGTTTTCCAGGTCATCAGTAATCTACACTGGAAATTTCTTCCTCCAGTCATCAATCCAATTTGCGTAATCGCCTTGTCAATGTGAATAGGCAAGGGGAATAAATCTTTCAGATTTCATCTAATGAATCTTTGCCTTTTAAACTGCCATGCTTTCCAATCATCGACGCTCTGATCGTCTTGCAAGACTTTCCCCCTTTTAAGCCTCTTTTCTTAGTTCTTCCGCTCCTCCCCCCCCCCAAGAATAGAAGAATTCCATTCTATCGGAATTCCTGCTGCAGAGAAGCAAATCTAAACTTTTATACCTTGTTCTTATCTTCAATCTAAATTACTGTCTTATTGAGAGTTCCCTTAAGGTCTTAAATTACGGTCCAGATTGACGATTCGGGTGCGAACAATGAAAATATGTTTAAAAATATTCTTTAGTTATATATCATTTATTTATTTGCTTCATTTTATTGGGTTTAGATTTTTTAAACACAGGTTTGCTTCATTTTTTAAATGTATGTAATTATGTAGTTTTAATGGTTGTTTGTTTTCATGAAATATGAATATACGTATGAATTTAATTTGTATTTTTGTATTAATATGGAATGTTTTTTTGTATTAATTTTTTAATATTTATTCTTTTAAGTTTGTAATATTTGTTGTAATAATTTTGTATTAATTTTGTATTAATTTTGTATTAATTTTGTATTAATTTTGTATTAATTTTGTATTAATT
>JAQGAK010002598.1:0-19349 GCA_034696945.1 Lipothrix lubbocki
TAAATACAAAATAAATACAAAATAAATACAAAATAAATACAAAATAAATACAAAATAAATATAAAATAAATATAAAAAAAATACAAAATAAATATAAAATAAATACAAAAAAAATATAAAATAATACAAAATACAAAAAATAATGGTGTTTTAGCAGTAGCATGCACGACGCACGACATAACTATTCGAGAATTCTGTCGCGCGGGAATTTTCCTTGAATATAAAACCAAAACGAAAAGAGTCAAAAAGCTTAGCACATGGTTTTTCCATATGAAAATAAGGATTGTAATTTCATCATAACCTTACCTGACACTTATCAGAATTAATACATTCAACATTAAAATAATTTCAGTTCCAGAGAAAATAAATTCTTAAAGCAGTTAATGCGGAGTTTACGATATTTCCGTCCTTTAGTTAGTAGAATTGTCTTTAGTTCTAATTCTAAAGTTTTCCCTATCGGACAACGATTTCGCCCGGCTCTACAGAAATTATCGGAATTTGATGTAACGAATTTGTAGTAATTAAATTGTTTTTTAATATTTACTTTGAATTTTGGATGTCACAATGTTTTATTTTTATCGCATCAATTGTTTTTATAAATTATGTAGAATCTCCAACTCCAGGGACTATTCCACTGGTCATCAGGTCCGTGCTTTTCAACCGACGTTCAAAGACAAAAAGTCAGAAGGTTCCCTAAGCATTTAAAAGGCAATTTAAAAATTATGAAGATCGACAGTCAACATTTTAAGGAACTTTTTACTCCTGAGCTGGAGGCTCTGGAGAAATTGTTTAAGAAAAATGGTTTTGAAATTCGCATGGCCGGAGGTGCTGTCAGGTAATAATAATTATTTCAATTTTCCACATTGTTTTTTATTTATTTTTATATTTTGCATGTATTTGTTTTTTATTTATTTTGAATTTTTTTGAACTATTTTTTTATTTAATCTGGTCATGATTTATATTTCTGTAGGGATTTATTAGCGGATAAAAAACCTGCAGACGTGGATTTTGCAACGACAGCCACTCCAGACGAAATGAAGGAAATATTTGAAAGGGAAGGGATCAGAATGATTAATATGAAAGGGGAAAAGCATGGGACAATTACGGCAAGAATAAATGACAAGGAAAATTTCGAGGTGGGAATTTTATTAAGAAATTGCAAAAATATTCGACTCAGTTACATTTTGAAAAATCGTTGCTGTACAAATGCAATCGAAGTAAAACTTTAATAATTTTTAACTTTAAGGTCACTACATTAAGAATAGATGTTACCACCGACGGTCGTCATGCTGAGGTCCAGTTTACAAAAAATTGGGAATTGGATTCGGGCCGTCGAGACTTAACTATTAATTCAATGTTTCTAGGTTTGGGAATTCCATTATTTTTAATTCTACTATTAATTTTGCATAATTGTGTATTGTGTGCTAATAATAAATTTTATTAAAAAAATAAAAATGTTTTTATTTGTACAGATTTCGAAGGAAATGTGTATGATTACTTCAACGGCACTGAAGACTTGAGAAATAATTTAATTCGATTTGTCGGCGAGCCCAGTGATAGAATTCAGGAAGATTTTTTGCGAATTCTTAGATACTTTCGGTAAATTATCATTATTCAGTATAGAATTGATTAATTTATAAATAAATTACAACTAAAGTTTTAAATAATCGTAATTAATTAATTTAATTGTAATATTTAATTATTTCATGTATTATT
The DNA here is from genome assembly GCA_034696945.1 of Lipothrix lubbocki. Taxonomy (NCBI): domain Eukaryota; kingdom Metazoa; phylum Arthropoda; class Collembola; order Symphypleona; family Sminthuridae; genus Lipothrix; species Lipothrix lubbocki. The sequence goes on from JAQGAK010002598.1 coordinate 1,717, forward strand.
TGCTTTCTCCCCAAAAGTTTCTACGGCAGGATTTCCACCAAACCTAACGATCACGACCCGGCGACCCTCCAAGCCATTCAAGAAAATATGTCTGGACTGAAGCAAATATCCGGTGAAAGGATTTGGGTGGAACTGCGGAAAATCCTGTCGGGGAATTTTGCTGGTCCGATCATGGTCACAATGATGGAGTTAGGGATTGGGCCTTACATTGGACTCCCGGAAAGTCCTAATATTGAAGAATTTAGTATGCTCATGAGTCGTCTGGAGAAGCTGAAATTAGAAGCAAATCCTATTACGATACTCAGTTCCTTCATGCAAGATGAGGAAGATGTAATAATTACTAATTCATTATTAATATTTTCTATTGTTTTTTTCTAAATTTTAATTACTCATTTTGTGTTTTTGTATTTGCCTATAGAGCTAATTTCTGTTTATTTCGTAATTATTTTGAATACATTTATTTTGTATTTTATTTATTCATATAATTTCTATTAAAAAAATAAATATCTAACTAAAAACAAATTAATTAAAAAATGTAATAGTTTTATTTTTTTTTATAATTTCAGGCGAAGAATCTGAACACTAGACTAAGGCTGAGTGTCTACGAAAGGGATTTATGTCCCTTTGTAATAAATCATCGGGGCGGCAAAGGGGATTCCGGCTCTATAAAGTTTGCGATTATTTCACACAAAACCTTAATTTAATTAATTATTAAAAATAAAAATTATTAAAATTAAATAATTAATTAAATGAATTTTTCAATTATTCTCGTTTTTCTTATTATTAAAATGATTAATTCTCATTTTGTTAGACCCTACGAAGAGCTCCTTCTCATGACGAATCAACCCGTGCGTCCCATACTGCGGCAGTACATTGAAGAAGTTTTGAAGTACAATGGGGATGTACAACTTCTGGAAGCTTTCAAGGATTTTGACCCTCCGAAATTTCCAATAAATGGGCATGCGCTGATGGAAAGGCAGATTAAAGGTGCTTTTTGCAAGATAATTATTTTAAAAATAATTACAACAAATTCTATGAGTTTATCGAAAAAATCGTAGGATTACTGTAACAAATTGCAGACTGCTGCGTGGCATTTATTTCTTATCGTTAGTGTCGTTTGTGCATTCATTAATAATTAATATTCTTTATTTTATTTATTATTAATTTCTGTGTCTAAACATATAATTATATAGTTTGTATTTATTGTATTATCTTTTATTTGTTTAATTGTTCCCTTATTTCTTGATAAATAAGCGCATGTTTATTTCCTAATTAAATACAAAAATATTTTAATTATTATTATTTATTTTTTCACAAACTACAGGCAAGCAAATCACAGTGGTGATGACGAAGTTAAAGGAGCGTTGGATCCAGTCTGACTTCCAATTGACGAAAGACGAGCTGCTGAAAATGCTGCCCGAGATTAAGGCAGAATTGTCTCCTCCAGGGAAATAACACCAAGGATTTTAAAACTATTTTACTATATATATTTCTATATAACATCAAAAATTATTTGTAAAATCACTTTTAAAATTCCAAATTCCTATGAATAAAGATTGTATATACGTGTTAATTAAATCTTAACAATAATAATAAGAAAAATTCACAATTTCGTCGTTATTGCCATTAATAGTAATTATTAATAATTGTTACCATTTGTATATATAATCTCGTCAGCTTAAAGTGATGGAAAATTATAGAAGATGCATATACCTATATTCTATGTACATAAATTAGTACTTATTTTGCTGTTTTTTAAATAAAATATTTAAATTAAATTTATATTTAATATTATATTATTATTACATAATTTAGACACTACAACTTTGTAATTTCCTCGTCGTCGTCCGGATTCCCGTCCGACTTATTATTTTCTTGATTTTCCGGGTCTTGAGCGGGCTTGTCCTTATTAGCTTTCCCGTCTTCGATAATGTATTCTGTTTGAAAAAAAATTCATTTTATTAATCCTAAATCATGATCATAATTAAATTTGTATACTAACCCCAAAACTAATAAAATTCACAGTATGTATATAGGTTGTAATAGATTATAATATTTATTTGTAATAATTAAATATTACAAAAATATTATATTACTTATTATTATCTGTAAATATTATAATAATGCACTCGAAATATAAATTTAATTTAATTTTGGTATAAAATTCGCGTTTGGATTGGAAACTAAAATAATTATGTAGCTAATTGAAATTAAAATAAAGTCACTTCAAAATCCACAGCAAAACCTCATTAAATAATTAATGATGAATTACAAATTCTTCAATTTTATTATCCAATTTCCTAGAAATCTTTTAATAATTTATTAAAATTTTCAAAATTAGCTACTGACTTTGACTAATTGAAAATACCAATTCAATCCAGATAATTTTACTTAATTCAGTGAATTTAATTAAATATTACATTTCTAAATACAATATTAAACGTTTAATACAAATAAATACTTATTAGTAATGAAATATTTTAAATATCAATAAAGTGTTTTTAATGTAATTAACTGTACTGAAATAAATTATAATTAATAATAATAATAATTTAATTTTGCCAATTAATACTAATAATGATAATAATAATACTAATAGTTTTTACATTTCGTCAAATAATAATAATAATAATTTAAATTAGTCAATTAATAATAATAAATAATAATAATAATATAATTTTGTCAATTAATAATAGCAATAATTTAATTGCATCAATTAATAATAATAATTTAGTTAAGAACGTTTTAAAAAAAATATTTTAATTACCCTGAATTAAATGGGTATTAAAAGTGACACTCCTCTTCCTCCCGTCCTTCAATTGTCTATTTTGGAAGGAACTCAGGGAACTTTTCCGGACCGGAGTGACCACAACTGTTTCCATGCTGTCAAGTAATCCCGAATCGTCGTCGTCGTCGTTGTCGTCGTTTTTATTGCCGTCGATGTTTCTCTCAAAGCTTCGTCCTTCTAAATGCTCCAGAGCGGACTCCAGAGCGTCGTCAACTATTCTGCAAGCCAAATGCGATTCCAAAGAGTCAATAATTATTCTCCGACTATTATTCTGGCTGACTTGAGTCATGATGATGATGATGATGACGTCGTCCTCCTCTTTATTGTATATTTCCCCTGAACCTTTTATAATTATTTTAATTTATCTATCTCTCTCCTAATAGTAAACAGCAATTAACTCTTTGTATCTATAGTGTTAAAATACTTATTCTATACTTGGAACTTATAAAGGTTAAATGACATTGAGGCTAAAAATAGATAATTAATATATGTATCGACGCTTTTGTCAACTCGAAATAGAATAATTGTATTATTAGTATATACGCTATACTTTACTATATATAAATTGTGAATTGGAAATTGCGAATTGGAAATCAATGTGAAGTTAAAAATTAAATATTGCAAAATGATTATTAAAGAATATAATTTAATATATATGGCCTCTAATACATTTTAATATTTTCAATTCAATACTGAAAACCACAATAGACTCAACAAGTTGTGTGTGGTCAACTGCGCAAATATCCCTGGAACATCACCGCATTTATTTTATGGCGAGGAACTATCTGACCGCGTTGCTAAAATATTAATAATTAAACTTCAATATATGAATTAATTACGTAAAAGTAAATTTCCAGAAATTACTTTACTGGGAATTTTGCACGAAATAAAATTTAGCAACGCCGCCGCCGGTGATTTTTCCCTTTTTGAACAATTATACTATACTAGACCAAGGTAATGTCAATGATAATTAGTTTTGATGCCAACAACAACGTCAATCACGTCAACGGATCTCGGAGATAATTTTTGGTGTAGATAGATAAAAGGAATATATTGTTTATCATTTTGTATTTTTTTATCATTTACACGGGAGGATTTGCAATATATATTTTATAATGTGCCGATTAATAGTAAGTTACTTATTGATGGTCTGTTGATTATAGTAATATATTTGATCAAAACGCCACACAGCACTATATGTACTGGTAATTTTTTTCGAGAGAGATTAGTAAATAATGGCGGCGTTGCTAAATTGATGAGGGATTCCATCAATGGTACACATATGTATGTAGTAAATAATAATAAATAAATAATAAATACGATTTTATGTACGATTTATAGCGAAATTATTATTGTTTAGGAAATTATTTACCATGTAAGTACTTATGCAGGAAATTACATTCAACATCTACATCTACTTATGAATAAAAAGCAAATGTATTTGTCAAGTAGATTTTACCTGTTAACCTGGAATCGATGGGACACTTGCTGATCGACTTGATTACTCATAATATTCTGTGTATAGTGTGTATTATTTTGTTATTTATTTATTTATTATTTTATTATTATTTATTTATTATTTATTTATTATTTTATTATTATTTATTTATTATTTTATTATTATTTATTTATTATTTTATTATTATTTATTTATTTTTGTGCAACTTATTATTGAATTCACTTTAGTTTCTGAATTTATTGTTTCAGCCGAAGACAACAAGTTAAATTGGAGTAAAATCACTACAACGCAGCTCATGGCATTGTGTTTGCCAGCCGCCATGACTTTCCCTGCATTGGCTTACATGGCATTAATTATTCTTCGTCCTGACGTTCGTTTTTTCTTGTACAACACTCTTCCTCTGGGGTGGAAAAACCCTCTGACGTACATTTTCTGCCTTTCCGTAGACATAATCACCCTGGGTTTCGTCATGTTGCAAGCCAGCTTGTTGGGTTTCCTGCTCATCATGTTCTTCGAAAAATGCATCGAAGATACAACGCAAGGGCTTAGGAACATTACCATTCAGTAAATGAGGCTGAATCGCCGATGCTTTAATTATTTATTAATATTTATATTAACAAATCCATAAATAAAACTATTTCGTAGAGTTACGAATTGGAGCAATAATTACGTATGTATACCATCTAATATTTCCACTACCGTATGGTAACTAAAAGCATTTTGGATTTTTTCAGAATGCAGAGGCAAGCACTAATACCAATGTACCTCCACCATTGCTACCTCACCTGCCGACGCATTCAAATTTGGCTCCAACTCTTCAACTCAGTCTTCGCATTCGCTCTCTTCTGGCTGAAAAACAGCGTCATCATTACGGTCATCGTGTGCATTTCTTTCTCCATCCGATTATTCCATGACCATGACCATATGCTTCTATCCGTCGTGTTCTTGTTCTTTGGAACTAACGCCGCGTCAGTGTATAATTTCTGCTTCAAAAGTGCATCAAAGGTTCCCGTTTCCATGGGAACGTACAAGCAAAAGATTCTCATTAGTTCCAGGCAGTTTGGAAATTCCCGGTTGATTTGCAAAAGGATCCGGTCCATTCCCGTCCTTGGGATACGCGTCGGTAGCTTTTATAGCTTCAGCCGAACTTCGGTTCTTGATTTTCTCAGCTATTGTATAAAGAATGTTGTTCGGATTTTAATTGCCATTAGAGACTGAATAAAACGATCGTTGAATTTACTCGTATAACTGTCGCCGAGTTATTCCAAGTCAAAGCCTGGGAACCCGGCCCTCAGGAATAAGACGACACAAAATGGACAACACAAGGAAGAAGTCGCAAACGTTCGCGACGTACAGGAAAGTCGATCGACGGAGCCCATTCCAAGTAAGAATAACAACGCCACCACGTTAACCAACGGGGGGAGCTTGGAATGTGGAGAAGAGGACGATCGTCGTGGCAGTTACGCCGAAGGTAATAACGAAGTAATTATTACTCCAAAACGCTTGGACCGACCAATCAGCCCGCTGCATGGCCATCGCCGAGGAAAAAGGAACGAGAAGGACAATTCAGTTGAGGACGTGAATTCAGCCGACGAAAATCTCCGCAGCTACGCAAGTGACCAGTGTGGCCTTGTGTATGATTCTCTGAATTATCATCCGTTGGAATTCAGTGGACACGACAACAAACATTAAGGTGACAATTTGTGGTCTTCGAGCCAGTTTAATTATTCTTTATCAATTAAAAGGATTTACGATTAATTATTATTATTGTGCTGACCAGCCGTGATTTATATTCAGGATAATTATTTATTTTATTGCAGATATTATATGAAGTTAATTAATTGTAGATCAACTGTAAGGAAGAATAAATCCCTCCTGTTGAAGTGAATTTGATTATTATAATTTCTACCTTCTACTATAAAAAACCATAGTTTTTCCAAAATCCGTAATTGTGGACGTAGAAGGATCCCCAATACGTCAATCGAAAGGTCCTTAAATCGTAATAACAGATTTTGGACAAAATTTACTATTTTTAAAATTGTAACCCGTTTTTGCCGGGAAAATTCACAATCTTACCGACATTTTATTTTTTTTCGAAAAAACGGTAACTAGCAGACCTTGTCTTGGGGGGTAATTCTAAAACACCGTAAAATTATGTCCATGGTGGTATTTTTGTTTTGGCCATAGCTTTCGAGTAATCAGGTCAAAAACATCGATTTTTACTTTTTTTCTAAAATTTTTTAAATATACCGCCACATTGACGAGTATTAAGTATATAAAGTATATGTAAGACATGTACATAAATACTTATATAGCCGGATAAACTTGATTGGGCCGCCGCGCCTCAAAAACAAGCGGGCGCAGCGCGCTAGTTTTTTATTATTATAATTTATGATTATTGTAAAGTGATTACCGAAAGTATTATGAATTATTACCATCGAAGTGTTTAATCAATAAAGTTACATTTATTATTGAATTGAACTCCGGATCCGGCATTAAATAAATATTGTATGTCATATTGGGGCTAGCACGTCATTAATTACCTATCGTAGGCAGGGCTGTGTCGTGCACCTGCAAAACCCAATGACATATAACAAATGTTTTGTTCAAGGCAAACCGCCGGTCGAATTATTCAGAAGGACAAGCAATAATAGTTTGGCGAGGTAACAAAATGTACATTTTCCGTTCAATAAATGTTCTCCTATAAATCTTTAGTCCTTGAATGTTTTTCCGTGTTGACTACATATGTAGGTATGTGCCCATGTAGGTCAGCATTAATAATTTAATAAATCACCTCTAAGCATCAATTCTTTAGGCAGGTTTACCAGGTTCTGGTTTTATTGATTTTAAGACAATACGTCTTAATGAAAAACTTTCTCAAACATTGCCAACTTAGCTTGACTATAGTTGTAAAAGACAGCGTCCATTTTTGTATTCAATTTCAGAGAGGTATTGTTTTTGAAGGTATAAATTAGATTTTGTATTTTTGAAACGATGTTATCCCTTAAAAATTACTCCCTAAATCTTTTTATTTTCAAACAATTTTCCCGACGACTGTACTTCTTATTATTTAAATTCGACAAAACCACGACGGAATTGTCGGCACAAAAATCTGTTCGAAGAAATCGTATTTGGAAATGTTTTGGCACTGTTTCCATTTATAGAGCCACTTATGCTTACTGGAAAATATTACAAATGTTGTTTGATCCGGTTAGGCATTTTCAAATGGCGGTGTTTCCTTTACATTATGGCGCTGCAGTCGGGATTACAGCGTGTTTAATGTCCGTGTATGTATAGTTGCTCGGTTAAACATTCCAATGTCATTACTGCCATTTTCAATTCCTTACTTGACGATTCGGGTACAAATACTATATAATTATCAAAATAATTTTAAAAACGTTTTTTGAATACCAATATTTAAAAATTAAATAAATAACATTACAGTTTATAACACGATTTTTAAAATTTGTAGATACCGTCAAATTTAATTGGAAAACCGTGTCGCCACAGGAAATGATTGCTATGGTCTTACCGTTTGCTATGTTGTTACCAGTATGTGGTTATTTGCTAACAGTACTCATATTTCCTCATACGAGCGCTTTTTCATATTCAGATTTGCCAAACGAATGGCGGAATCCATTGACATTTGTTTGTCTGTACGGGTTGGAAGTCCTCAACATCGTTTTCCTCACTTCCAATGTGATATTTTTTGCGTTTCTGGTTATCCTCTTTTTCGAGAAATGCGACCATGGATTGAAATCCTCCGTGAATATCATCAATCTACTGTGATTATAAATATGTAATTATTACAATAAATTCACAAAATTAATGTTGCACTTATTAATTAAAATGATTTAAATTTGAATTTTAGTGTATTGCAAGGACGACTGCGATCCATTCATATCAATCAGACGTACAAATCCACGAGCCAAATGCAACTGCGATTGCAACCATTTAATATGTGCTTTGCGTACATACTCTTCGGGGTAAACATCTTTGTAACATTTGGTGTGATCATCGGGGTTTCCTTCGGGATACGAATGCTCCACGAGAACCTTATTCTGTCCGTGTTGTTTCTCAGTGCTGCTGCAGTTGCCGCCACTATGTACAAATTCATTTTTGAAAAAGCATTTGCCATTCCTTTGGAAATGGTGAAATGCAAGAAAAAGGTCATAGTTTGTTCTAAAGCGGGCCACTTCAGTCAATCGTCCATAATGAAATTGAGGATGGCATCGATTCATCAAGTTGGCATTAGGATTGGGGATTTCTATTATTTTTCTAGGATGTCTATACTGCGTTTTTTAGGGTTCTCTATTAAACAGATTGTTAGAGTTCTGATTGCTCTTCGGTATTAATGATTAGTATAAATTTATTATTATTATTTATTATTATTTACTCCAGATTTGTGCCCAGCATTAGGTATTAAATAATAAATACATAATGTATTCATATTTAATAATTGGAATACGAGGTTTGTAGTTAAACAAATTCTTTATTTGCCATAAGCTTTCGAACATAGTCTGTGAACATCATCAGGGCGGGTACAAGAATTAATAAATAAATAATGGATCTCTTCCGATCGATTTAGCATTATAGCCACTACAATCGAGGAAATTGTATGTATACCGTGTTTGAAAATAATATACGAAAGGTATATTTAGTTATGTGACTGAATAACACAACATTAGGAGTACCCACGTCAATTTCTTTTAGAGCTCAATAATATCGATTCGAAGTTACGATTTTAAGCAGAAATGCTCCACATTTCATTAAAAGATCCTCAGCTTGGCGCTGCATTGAATTTGTTATTGTAGAGAACTATTGCTCAAACTGTGGGAATTGAATAATTGATTACTCAGTAGTACAGTTATTAGATAAGCCGCAGGAATGAAATTTTTAATATTAATTTTAAGCATTCCGAGTTTTAAATTTTAAAATCCAATTACATTCAAACTGAAGTAAGGACTAGAGAAATGTCCCAATTTACCAAAATATGTCCAGTGTACTTATACGACATTACAGTTTGGATATTAGAAGGGAAACTAAAGCAGTATTTTTAAACTCAAGATTGAACAAATATTAAACAATAAATTTACTTTCTTTAGATCTTTGTTTAATTAATGCGCATTTATTGAATTATTCTTAATTCTTACATTTAAAATGTTACCTCAAAAATATTACTTCATTAATCACTCCCTATTTAGTATTTTTAGCAGACTCAATTTTATTTTATTTCAATTTGACCCTCACACCAAAAGAATTACTGGAGTGAAGACCAGAGGTGTGCAGTTGTGGAATTTCTACTTGTGTATAACCATTGCAAGGTGTGTATTTGCTTGGAGCAGGATATGCAAATCCCTTTTATATTCAGAGTCCCAGTTAAACTTGGTGACATTCCCATTTGAATTTTGCGCCGCATTTGGTCTTTCAGCCGCTATTTACTTCTATCGCAATTGCTATTTCCGGGACTCGGAAGAAATCATTGCCTTATATAATTATTTAGTAGAGGAACCGCCGGCTTTAGGTAATTTACTTTTTTTTCGCAATATTATTTTTATTTTATGACAGTATTTTCAAGAAAATTGTAAAATTTAATAATAATTAATAAATTTTACAATTTTCTTGAAAATTATTATTAATTAATTATTATTATTTACTTAAATTATAAAACACTCAATATTTTTATCTAAAATGCTGAACTTGGTGCAAAAAATGTTTTTACTCGTTTCAGATTTTCGTTTGAATTGGAAGGCCGTCACCGTAACCGAAAAGCTACTGCTTCTCATACCAAAAATCATTCTAGGGCCGGTGCCAATGTATTTACTGATGATACGGGCTTATCCGCAAATAGACTACTTCTGGTTCTCAGCTTTGAGATCGGAATGGCAGAACGTCATTTCATTTAATGTGTTATTCGGTCTGGAAGTCATTATTATATTTTTTGAAACCTCACAAGCAACGCTGATTCTGTTTATAATTATTTTGTTCTTTGAAAAGTGTCATAATAAAACGCAGCAGTTGTTGGGGATTCTTTCGGAACAGTAAGAGTTTCATTTGAATATTATAATTATTATTGATGAATAATAAATAAATATTCAATATAATTTGTTGTCATTGCGTTTTACTACAATTTGTTTTCATTGAATTTCACTATAATTTTTCTTTGTAATTTTAAAATAATCAATTTTTGAATCCCCGATAGAACCATGGAAAGAATTTGGCTTCCCTTCCACCTCATCCACGCCTACCGCTCCATCCGCCAAATGCAACTGCAAATCCAGATGTTCAACAGTGTATTCGCCAATTTCTTGTATTGGCTAAAAACCTTCCTGACTTTCCTGTCAATAATAATGATTTCATTTGCAGTTAAAAATTTTCAGGAAAATAAAACATTATCAATGTATTTCTTGTCGGCAGCCGTAAATGGGTCCATCACTTATATCCTCATCTGTCACAAGTCCTTTGCGACTCCAGTAGGCGTGAGAAAATGCAAGCAAATGGTCGTTTCGCAAGCAAAGCGTTTCCAGTTGTCCAAAAGAATAGCCCTGCGCATGCGCTCTGTCCCCCCTTTAAGTATTAGGTGTGGAAGTTTCTACAGCTTCAATAAAATGGCCATTCCACATTTCGTCAGAGTCGTTATCAAGTACACCGTCAAGGTTTTAGTGTCGTTGAGATCCTACTAATATTAATATAATATTGATGAGTGGTCAGTTTTAAACTTCTTAGGTTATGTATAAAAATTTATCTTTCAATGTTAATAGTTATCCTTACTAGCTTTAAGCCCGTGCTCTGCACGGGCAAACACTGATTGGTCGTTAAATGTTGTATTATGTATGGCGCGAGCATTTGAAATCTTACAGAGATGGTGAATATAGGTGAGGATACTTTTTACTTTTATACAGATTGTACGGGTTGAATGTCTTGGTTAGATATGTAATTTCCTTATAATTGTAAAACGTATACTTTCTCTTTCTTGCTACCACGTGTGAATAAATTCAAAATGCACTTAATAAACAAAATTATGTAGTAATGCAGATTTGCGGAAAAAATGAATACAAAAATTTCTGTCGACAAATGGCATGGATTTCTTGAAAAGGTAAATATAACTATCTGCACAGTTGCTAAAAAGCAATAATAAGAATTATCACGGTACTACAAGATATTCCACAAATATTTCAATGCAAAACAGACAATGTCGTTTAAAAGCATGGCCGATGTGTTTACATTGTCATGAGTAGAGCGCATTTACACGGCAAAAGCATAATCCCGCTGCTGCTTTGGAAAACTACTGCCCGCTAAGTTTTGCAATTGTTGTAGAAAGGGAAATATTCTAGCAATCCAGCAGTTTCTACCGCTAATGTGTCTTTGCACTATGGTAAATAAACGGGATAGTCACTTTTGCATTCCTTTAAAAATAATATTCGGAGCTGTAGTCCTTCTTATTATTGCATTTTAGCAAATATGTGGACAGTTATATTTGCCTTTTCAACGGCAGGAAAAGGAGCTAAACAATAAACGTTTGAGACGGGATTTAATAATTCAATTTCATAGAAGCAGGGAAAAGTATAGCACTCGGATTCCCGCCATTTATTGATTTTCTGGAGATTCAGTGTTTCATTGTCACGGGGAGTCTTGAGGATGTTGCGAGGCAAAGGAAAGAAAGACGACACTGTAGATTAGCTCCTCAAGTTCGTTCTCAAGGGCTGAATGTCATTTCAGCTGTGATTTCCCTGTGTTTAAATTATTTATTTTTTCTTAAAAATTTAAGAATTATAACGTGTTTGTATTTCTTTCCAGCTCAGAATGCATTTATCGGTATTAATTACTAATTTTATTGTACTGTTTCTTGATCAAATGTATTTTAAACTAATTTAAAATTGCCCAAAATTAAATTATAAAAAATGTTATTTAAATTCCAACATTATTTAATTGGAAGATTTTATATGGAGCCACATATTTAAAACTCCACAAATGGAAGAAAAGACAATTTGCTGCTGTGGCGTCTCCCGCTGGATCAAGTCAATCGGGTGGTTTGAATTAGTAATTGACAAATTACTAATTTATTCTCTCTGCTGTGTGTCGTGTGAATTGAGATTAATTTCTTTTAATTTGTTTTAACTACATTTATATTTATATAATGCCTTTAATTACGCAATTGATTTCGTTAAAGTTGTTTCCTAATTTCTATATTCTGTAAGCATTTGCGGTGGTGTTTTTAAACAATTTTTATTTATAAATATTTCTTTATTGTAGAAAATAAAACATTATCGGTAATTAATTTTAATTATTTACAGGTAATTTAAATTCAATTTTGTATAATAAATCTCCACAGATATTTGCGCTCTGTCAAATCATTTTGCTTGTCATCGGACTTGTCAATTTTCCATCCTGGAAGTTCGACGAGAGGACCGTCGTCGCCTTGATTCTACAATTCCACGGGGCCAAAATTCACACTTGGAGCGGTAAATTAGATTAAAATTTATATTTACAAATTAATTTATTTACTTTTACAAACTTCACAATGGAATTTTAAATTTAAAAAAAATCGTTTACTTTATAGAGGAAGATATTTATTTCCACGGTTGGTCCATGACCTTTCAGAATGTGATAGACGCGTTTATGGCTCTTTTGTTGCTGAGAGCATCGTACAAAGTAAGGATTTGAGTTGTGAGACTTATAATTCTTGATGATGAGTTCGAAGAATTTAATTTAATGTAAAATGTACTTCTATTTTTTTCTGGAGTAATCTATTTTTTTTTTTATTAATTTTAGGGTCAGCAAAAGCTTCTAAAAGTTTGGCTCCTCCTGCGGCTGCTTATTTTATCTATATGGCTCATCTTAATCGTGAAAGATGCTTGGATGGGCCACGAAGGAGAGGAAAGACAAACATGGATGATTGCAGTTTTGTTTACAATTTCTGTAGAAATGTTTATTATTTGGGTCGTCGTGCTCGGCCTGAGGGACATGAAGAACTCCCAGCTGCGAAATTTTCCAGCCCTCAACGCTGATGAGGAGGACAGCTTTTAATTTAATAAACAAACACGACATAAACGAAATCTGCTGTTCAAAATAAGTTTAGACTCGAGAAAAACGAAATTTTTATTAATTTATGAAACGTTACACGACATGCTGAAATTGAGAAATAAAAATGTAATAAATAATTAATAAACAAATAATAAAAAATAAATAAATACAAATAAATAAATAATAAACAAATAAAAAAAAATAAAAAAAAACAGAAACTAAATTTTAATTGGCAGATAGGGTTAGTCAACAATTTAGAATAAATTTTGAGCTTAAAAATCCTCGAATTTAAAATCGTGCACAAGTCTTTAGTTAGAAATTTGAATGGAGGAAGTTCCAAATTAGCCCATCAATCTCCTTCTCCGTTGACCAAAAAGTAAAAACAAAGACTTGCCAATATACGTAATCTGAAACGAACATCCAGATTATACTTACCGTTACTATATTACTATTATTATTGTGTATTTGTTACTATTACGGTTGATTGCATTTGTCAAAACCCAAACCAACAACGACGTATTGTGAGGACGACAAAGGAGACTTGTTGTTGGCATGAAACCAATGCACAAAAACAACCTATGGCTGATTAAATAGGAATGACATTAATGGCATAAGTTAATAAAACAACGCCCCAAAGTTCTGTGCATGTATTTGGCTTGCCAGTGATCCGATAGCAATTCTCCCATCTTGGTCTGGCCATACACTAATTACTTTTACTATTCTGTTTAGAATATTATTATACATGCATGAGTTCAATTATTATTACAGCTCTTTTGTTGAGCTCTCGCGGTTATTGGACTATCTCCTCGCTGAGGAAAAAAAATTGCTCTTACTTTTTTCTTGTCTTGTTGTAATAATATATGGATATAAGCGGTTATGTGCAGATATATAGTCCAGTTTCATTTAGCGCGTGTAAAATTCATCAGGCAGGCGTTATTATTTATTTTATTGGCTCAGTGCAGGAATTATGTAATGGAGAGCAATAAAAGGGTTTCGGAAATTTGATCAATTACTCCTGTGCATTGTTATGCCACATGTACATACTAATCGTGCAGTTATATGTATTTTAATACATGTGCATTTTAATATGCCAATTGCAACAGTTTGTAAATGTTTGTCTCTCCTTAAATTTTACACAAAAGTTTATTTTTTTCGGTAAATTTAGACAATATTAAATTGAAATGTGAATATTAAATCCTTGAAATTCGCACAAATATTTTGACTTTACTGAAAAATTTGGGGAAATTATAAAATTTTGATATGACCCTATTCCGCAGTAAATTTTATCAGATTGGCACAATTTTCACCAAATTTGGCAACGCATTATTTCTTTATGATTTGATATTTTGATTTAATTAACTTACAATTAGCCGACGATTCTGTTTTCTACTTTTGTTAAATTGCATGCTCGAAATTTTACAGGTTTTGCACCAAGTTTGGGTACAATCTGAGCAAACGTTTATACAACGGTATTGTTATCCAAATTTTTGGTAATAAATTACAATTATTCACGCTATAATTGGTGGTGGTGGTAAATTTAAAATAGAAAAACGCACCAAGAAACCTGATATGTCCAGTATTTGTATAAGCGTCAAATTTGAAAATTTATTAAAAAATATTATTATATATGTATTTAAAAAACATGCTCCATTTTAACCAAAGTTGTGATAAATGGAGTTTGGATCAAATGTTTAAAAATACAATGGATAATTCCTAAATGAACAGAAATTTAGTATCCAGAAAAATTTGGCAAAAAATTGGCTGCAACATGTCCGTCAGTAATTTTTCGCTTTACTAAATAAATTTTGCAAGTATGTTTTAAATATTGTGGGATTTCATTTTGTTGAAAATATGTTTTCAAAATTTGTATCAATTTTAGCCTAATTTGGCCAAACGTTTATAAAGGTAGACAACGTAACATTTGGGCCATATAGATATTCTATCAAAATGAACAAAACCGTCAGTGGTCGACCTTTATGCAAAGCAAACTTGTTCAGACTTAATTAAATGCTCAATAATAAACACCTGATCTCCTAACTGTTAACAAAGCAATCATTAGTTGTTTAATTGTTGTGTGTGGAAGGAAGGCCTTAGAGACAAGGAATGTTTTGTACGCATAAGGAATTTATGAAGTGTGAACTACCTCGTACAATACGAAGCATGTATATATAGTTATGGTTACATGTACAATACTCAAAAAGTTATCTCGCATCTAATATAAACTTAATCCCTACCTGTCTACAGTCAAAGATAAAAGTACTTTGAAATGTCTCTGAAGCTTCTGTTTTATCGCCTAATTCATTAAATTTTCAAGGTGTCTGTGCATTATTGTTCTTTTATATTAATCGTGTCATATTCATTGGATTGATTGACCTTTAAACGCTCAAGTGCTTTTCCAAACTGGATTACTTATTCTATTAATCCCACATTATTTTCTATATATCTTTGGTGAAGTATCAAAAAGTACCAATTTCTGTGTTGTAGGTATAGAAATTGGTACTTTGGGATCCGTCGCCGACGATGTGAATTTTGAACCGCGCATATACCAACATGTTATATGTACATATGGCTTCATATATACTGCCTTCTTTTATACTGTTGAAAATTACAAATCGTTGGTGGAGATGCAAAGTGGGCTATCTCTTTTTGAAATTTAACATTGCATTTTGCATGTTAAATGCGGGCCGAAGTCACCTTTATTAATTGATTTTGAATCAAGAATTAGCATATAAAACTACTATTGTGGCTGGTTACGGCGGTCGTCGTAATATCGTTATTGATCAGAAAAAAAATTTGGAGTGAATTGGAAAGTGCGGATAAGGGAATGCATATTATATCACTCATGTGTGCACAATTAAGCACCCAATAATGCATTATTGTTATGATTTCTGGTCAATGCCAGTTCAGTCAAGAAAAACTTACTTACTGTGCCACCGCACACATCAATTTTATATGCACTGGACTACTTTTATGATTTTTTTTATGTACAGCGCAAATTATTGATAAACGTCTGATACTTCTTATTAAGATTAGCATATATCATCGTTTCGTTGAAGAGGCAAATAGAACTATCTGCACAGTTGCTAAAAAGCAATAGGAATTACTACGGTACTACAAGATATTTCACAAATATTCCTATGCAAAACAAGCTATGTCGTTTAAAAGCCTGGCCCCTTTGTTTACATTGTTTAGTATAGCGCATTTATACGGCAAGCAAAATCCCGCTGGTGCTATGGAAACTATACTGCTAATAATAAGTCATTGCATGTTGTAGAAAGGGAAAATATTCCAGCAGTTTCTACCGCGATATGTGCAATTGCAATGGTAAATAAACGAGATAGCACTTTTACACTCCAAACTTTAAAAATAATACTTGGAAGCTGTACAGTCAGCGTACAGATATTAATATGTGGGAATTAATATTGCAGGTATAGGCAAGTACATATTCAGTACATACATGCAAAATAACATTCACAATGTTTTTGGTGTAGACCATTTTTATGACAGCTTGACTCGTTCGCCGCAAATAATTATGTTACGGTCGTATAATGTAACTGTTGATGATGTTGTTGTTGTTATCATTATTATTGTGCAGGTATGTAATGCTGGCTGGATTGATGACTTGAAGAATTGACCATGCAGGCGGCTTATAGAGATCTTAAAAGGGCAATAGATGCAGCCGACATTTAAATTGCATTCTTACTCGTTGCCTTATAATGATTTTATTTATGTTTAAAAATGCAGTTTGGGAGCCGACAATTAATGTTATTTTGTTGTTGGATGGTCAAGTTTCGGTTATTCTTGTGCTTGTTCTACATATGTCACGGCTACGGGTGGGTTATGTTGTGATGAATGTATTTAGTTTTTATTAGTTTGTACTAATTATTACTTTGTGTTTATACATTTTGAATGTATTTTTCAATTATTCATATTTACTTTTTTGTAAATCGATAAAATCGATATATGATTTATTTTGGCTTTATTCCTATTTATTTCGTATTCATCTTTGTTTATTAAAGGTGTTGTGGCATAGTAGTATTATAATATATAATGTAATTATAATTATTTACAGTGTGTTATTTTGTATTTATTTTGTATTATATTTGTATTTATTTTTGTAATAATTTTTGTATTGATTTTTGTATTAAGTTTTGTAATAATTTTTGTATTTATTTTCGTACTAGTTTTGTATTGATTTGTGTATTAATTTTTGTATTTATGCTTGTATTAATTTGTGTATTATTTTTGTATTAATTTTTGTATTTATGCTTGTATTAATTTGTGTATTATTTTTGTATTAATTTTTGTAATAATTTTTGTATTAATTTTTGTATTAATTTTTGTATTAATTTTTGTATTAAT
>JAQGAK010002599.1:0-19343 GCA_034696945.1 Lipothrix lubbocki
TTATTTTATTTTGTATTTATTTTATTTTGTATTTATTTTATTTTGTATTTATTTTATTTTGTATTTATTTTATTTTGCATTTATTTTATGTTGTATTTATTTTATTTCGTAATTATTTTGTATTTATTTTATTTTGTATTTATTTTATTTTGCATTTATTTTATTTTGTATTTATTTTATTTTGTATTTATTTTATTTCGTAATTATTTTGTATTTATTATAATTTATTTGGTATTTATTTTATTTATAATTATTTATTTTAGGTATTTTTGGACTTTACACAATTACCCGTTTAATTATTTTTGCATTTAGCGCAAATTAATTATAATGTAAATGTTAATACTTAAAATGGAACTTGGAATTGTAATATTCTATATTGATTTTGGAATGGATTTTGTTGATTTTTTTTGTTTTTTGAATAATAAATTTTGCCGAATAAATTAAATATTTATGGCAGTTTCAGCGCAATGAATTCAAAAGTCAACTAATTCTTGAATGTTTGTTTGTCCCTTTGAACACAGCACGCCTACCCAAATTCACTGTACTTTGATGACGACGACCTACGACCTTTGACACGCCATGTGCGAAAGATCCTTAACAGTTCAGATCCGAATGGCAACTTGACCGTGCAGCAGTTGCTCAGAGACTTTTATGCGGCGAGGGCTCAATGGATCGCAGATGCTCCTTTAAGGGCGAATCAGACAAATGCCACAACGCCGGCCCCAAACGCGGGGTCAAATTCGAGCGTACCAAATCCGCCACCCGCCCCCGCTACAAATACAACAAGGCGTTAACAGCCACCACACACACCTTATTATTAATATCAATTATTATTACGCCTGCACGGACAAACTAACCCGCAAATTATTCATTCTTCTACTGTACATTTCTTATTGGGACGTTGACGACAAATAATATTTTTACAAAAATGATTTGTTTTTAACCCTTGAATTTCCTGTAATAAACACTAATTAAAATATTTGCCAACCCAACTTTGCTAGTTATTTTCTTCTAAACAATAATTTACATTTGCCAACCAAATTTAATATAAATTAAGTCTTTTGATGAATAAAATCGTAATAAAAAAAATACAATTTAAAAAAACAAAAATATAAATAAAATACTATTTTAAAAAACAAAAAAATTAAATATAATACTTGTTTTACTACAAAAAATACGATTTTTCGTTCGAAAATACAAATACCAAAAATAAAATACAATTGTCAAAAGCGCAAATAAAATAAAATAATGATACAAAATTAAAATAAAATGTAATATTTAAATGCAGAAAAATAAAATACGGTTTTTGAATACAAAAATAAAATTGGAAAAAGAAGCTCATATGAGTGAAACTGTAGAAAAAGCCGAAAAATAAAAAAGAAACTTTTGGTACATCTGACATGATCATGAACCGCTTACCCTTCATGTCCTTGCCACAATGGAAAGGAAACGGAGGAGTGCGTGTATCACTTGGAAAGGAGGATTAAAGGTGGAGGGAAGAAAAAGTCTGGAAGTATTAAAGGTGCTTAAAAAAGGGAAAAGATAGCGCGGAGCAATTGGGAAATGTAAGTCCGTGGATGGTTTCATCATATCATGTGTTCTACTGCTAAAAGCAATAGGAAGTGAGTAAAAGGGATATATATATATACAACAATTCCCCCTCTCGTCGACTTCAATCCCGAGAAATTGGTCTCGTTTCTTCTCATGAATGTTAATTTATTTTGTTGAGCGGACGGAGAGCTTAGAGAAAATCATAAATCTTACACGGTGAAAGTTAAGGCTTTTGATTCTCTCTTTTGAGGGAGAAATGAAAAATGAGAAACATGTGAAGCATGAGTTTAATGGGACTTGGAGCTTTACCATTACTTCTAAAACTCTCACCAAAAGGATTCAATGTTCAGCCACTCATTTCTCTCTCAAGCTCTCTATCCATCTCCCTCTTTCTTTTTCCCATCTCACATATGCCGCCAAAATATATCTACACTACACTATAACCATTTCATACAAAATTATTACATATATATTTAATTTACATTTAAACATTCAAATCTCAAACTTTAAATTGCTTTTAATTATTTCCATATTTCTAACACTGTTTTAGTACATATCGTCTTAACAATTTAGACGGCAAAATTTGACAATATTTGTACTGAGAATTTGACAAAATTTATACGCAAAATTTGAAAAAATTCATACGCAAAATTTGACAAAATTTATACCGAAAATTTGACAAAATTTGTACTGAGAATTTGACAACATTTATACGCAAAATTTGACAATATTTGTACTGAGAATTTGACAAAAATTTTTACGCAAAATTTGACAACATTTATACGCAAGATTTGAAAAAATGAACACCGAAAATTTGACAAAATTTACACCTAAAAGTTGACAAAATTTACACCTAAAAGTTGACAAAATTTACACTTAAAATTTGACAAAATTTACATCGAACGTTTGACAAAACTTACTCAAACGTTTGACAAAATTTACACGAAAAATTTGACCAAATGTATACGGAAAATTTGACTAAATGTATACGGAATACTTGACCAAATGTATACGGAAAATTTGACAAAAATGTCAAAAGAAAATCTAACAAAATTTAAACAAAACATTAGCAAAATTTTAGGCAGATGATTTGACAAAAATTCAGGCGAAATATTTAACAAAAATTAGGCAGAAAATTAGACAAAAGGCGAAACTTTTGACATAAAGTTAGACAATCAATTTAACGAAAAGTTTAACAAAAATTAGGTTGAAAAATTAACCATGTACCAACAATTTAGACGAAATATATAACAACAATTTTAATAACAATTAGGCCAAAAAATGTGATTAAAATATGTACAAAACTTTTGATGTATGAGCACTAATTTCCATAGCACTTTTAAATTTAAACAAACTTAACTGTCAAGCACAGAAGTAAAGACAAACAAACGTAGTGCATTATTGATGTTAAAAATTCCAGGGGAGAAACCTTTCAGCACACGTGCCTTAAAACCATATAATAAATTCACCACAAACTTCACAACAGTTGACGAAAGTAATTTTAAATGAGAATTAATCAAGTTTTGGTTGAGCTTGGGGATGGAAAAAACGTCGGCACGCCAAAATGAATGAGGATTAAATATGTATGTAGGTACGACCATTCAAATACTGTACATAATTATTTCCTCGTATTACGGCACATGGCATTGAAGAGTATACGATAAGAAACTTAAATAATTATATGATAACAAAATATGTCACATACGAGGAATCACATATTGAAAGAAATATGTGGAGAAATCCAACTACAGAAAATTATAAGACTGCAAAATATGCAAAATTGATGACAACATGGTGATATTTATGTACGTAAAATATGGTACATGGAACCTTTCATATATTATTACTCTTACAAATGAATTTTTCACCCGTGAAATTTCCAAACAAACTTTATCCTCTTGCTACCTCTTGACTCTTGACATTAAGCTTGAAAGATTACTTGAAGGAAGGAGAAAAAGGAGACAGAAATACACTTATTCCTTTTTTTCTTACATGCATACTAGTACAACTCACTTTTCGCCTTCCTTCTTTATTCCACGCATTTACAAATACATCAATTTTTTTAAGAATTTTTTTCCTTTTTCTTCTTCTTCTTCTTCCTATTCTGACTTAGTCTTCCTCTCTCCTCCTCGTAACACACTTTTTCCTCTTCTTCGTCTTCCTTTGAGAATATTGTAACAAGCGTGTCATAAGGACAAATTGGAAGGAAAGCATCTTCCCTTCCTGTATGATTACAACATATTACCCTCATTCATTCCTCATCATGTTCCCATCCGCTCCTCCCCGCATTACACCGTCCCGGAACATACCGCTCTACATGCAAATATAATCCCCGCCATAATTCTTTCGGGCTCGTCGTCTGCGGTTTCACTTTTAACCTCGGGAGTTTACACTTCCAATAATAAATATCTTCGGGATTTTCCCTTGAATCTTCCCTTATTAATCTATATACACCGCTTAATTCTTGTTTCTCAAATTTATTGCTCATTACAAATTTCTGGATAAATTTTGTATCAAATTCTGCATCAAATTTTGCATTATATTTTGTATCAAATTCTGTATCAAATTCTGTATCAAATTTTGTATCAAATTCTGTATCAAATTTTGTATCAAATTCTGTATCAAATTTTGTATCGATTTTTGTATTACTTTGTGTATCAATTTTTGTATTAATTTGTGTATCAATTTTTGTATTAATTTGTGTATCAATTTTTGTATCAAATTTTGTATCAACTGTTGTATCAATTTTTGTATTAATTTTTGTATCAATTTTTGTATCAACTTTTGTATCCATTTTTGTATTAACTTTTGTATCAAATTTTGCATTATATTTTGTATCACATTTTGTATCAAATTTAGTATTAAATTTTGTATCACTTTTTGTATTAAATTTTGTACCAAATTTTGTAACAAATTTTGTACCAAATTTTGTATCAAATTTAGTATTAAATTTAGTATTAAATTTAGTACAAATATTATTAAAATTACAAATAACAAGATTAGCATAAAAAAGTGTATAAAGGAAGGATAGAAACAAGCATTAAATAAAATTAAGCAGACGCGGAGCGCGGACTTTGCGGAAGATTGAGAGCTGCCATATTTATTCCGCAGGGCTCAAGACAGGATTAACGATGAAATGCATGTTTACGAACATTTTTCATGTTGCATGCACTCCCTTCATTTCAAACACGCTCTAGTGTAAAACATACGCACACACAACACACATGACTCTTACAGATGTACATATCCGAACGTACAACTTGCATACCTATAAGAGTAACTTAAGCAAACCGACGAAGCAAAAGTGCACAGCGGAGCACAAACATCACACACACACACAATGTGTTAAGACTTGTCCCCGGTATTAAAAATATTACATGGGCAACGGAAAATAAATTACGATAAATGAGTATTGCTTTTTAGACAATTTGTATGTACGGATTCCAAACCTTATGCACTTTTCTCTTACACACGAAAAGAGATTCATAATCCTACATAGTATGCAGGGATTAGGAGAAACACGACTCTTCGTCATCGTCGTCGTCGTCCTCCAGAAAAAATTCCTGGAGCCATAAACACAACAACAAGACTTTGACATCTGCTACATTTTATGTTTTAATAATTTACATTTCACAACTACAAAAAAAACCCTTTTATCCCAATTGAGTGTTAAGAGTTCTCAGCCTAGAAATTAACGCACCGTATGCATCAATGCATTTATTAGAATTATTTGAAAAAAACCGCCTTTTTTAATTTCCCATTTGCTTATATGCTAAAACAATTTTATTTTTCCTTTTAATGTTTCTATATTTAAAAAATAAATCCAAATATCTATGTCTATATTCCCCCAAAACCAGTTTTCAAAAAGAAAAGTATTCATTTTTTAAGACATTAAACTATATATAGTTAATATATATATACATATATACAAAATAAATTGCTGAAATTAATGTAAAAAAACGAATGCTCTGTACACACAAAAATAAACGAAAAAAAAACTCATTTATATAATCTATACAGTATAGCCCTAATACTACTTGCTATCTTTGTGTTTGTCCGAAATTTCTCTCAGAATTACAAAATCCAATTTATAAAAATTCTCCGCGTGGACAGACTCATTTTTAACATTGCCACCGTCACTTTTCGCTCTGATTTCCTCGGATATACTTTTTCGGATATATAGACTTCGGAACATTCCCTATATATGCGCTTACTTGTTTCACAATAATAAGACCTAAACCTTGCTATTATAATCTTTATATAAAAATAAATACAATACATATATAGAGAGGAAGAGATAATAAGGTATACATACCCCGGAAGAAAGAGAAAACTGTCCGATTTTCCTGCTCAAAACGGGAACAGGAACAACAAGAAGAACAACAAAAGAAATTTTAAAAAATGGGACTTTCCCATGAATTCAGTTAAAATAAATAGAGAGAGATGTGACCAAAGCCGGAGGAAGAGTAAAAGGAATAATATAATATAACATTTAAAAATAAGCTATTCTCAA
Source organism: Lipothrix lubbocki (assembly GCA_034696945.1). Lineage (NCBI taxonomy): Eukaryota > Metazoa > Arthropoda > Collembola > Symphypleona > Sminthuridae > Lipothrix > Lipothrix lubbocki. The sequence goes on from JAQGAK010002599.1 coordinate 6,065, forward strand.
GGGTCTACATACATATACTTTCCGTTCCTATATAGTAAGTATAGCATACATATATGATCTTGACCATCACCGTGCCGTTGTGCCGAGAAAAAGACTCTGAAGTGCCTGGTGGGGCTTAACAACAATAATAAAAGAGCGCTATACATGTATGTATATACATACATGCAGATATATATAGCTTATGTTTATATTTTTTCCCGCGTAACAGAATTGTTCACAACTTACCCCCATGAAAGAAAACAACAGTTCATATATAAATAGAAATAATATCAGTAAGAGTGGGTCCATATATGGTAAATACACACATGTACTTATATTTGTAGTATGTATATATAGAGTATGTATATTTACTACTACAATGCTTCATATACTTTCGGAGGTTCAAGTGACCCGGAGTATTTTCCTTCGGATTACTTGTAGGAAGGTTTAGAATTGCATATGTACATGGTATAAGAAGATATATGATAGTATAGTACAGTGAGGGAGCAGCTGCTAGATAAATATTGGGCACACACCAGAGAATGTTTTCTTTGCCTGTTGTAAATTTCTATTTATTCTCTCTTTGCCTCCTGTTTATCGACACGGGCGACGAGTGCTCTCTCTCTAATATTCTCCCTATACATTTTACCTTTATAGCTCTCATCCCTCTCCTTCAACACTGTAAAACTAAGATCCGGATGTGCTAATTTTTCATTCATGAACCAAAAGTGCTATTTTCAACACTTAACCAAATGTGCTTTTTTCAGCATTAACTCAAGGTGCTATATTTCAACACTAGCTAAATCTGATATTTCAACACTAGCTAAATCTGCTATTTTCGTCGAGAAACAAAATGTGCTATTTTTGCTGAGAAACGAAATGTGCTATTATCCCATAAAACTATTAGAGTTAAAGCTATTTTTTTTTAAATTAGACTAGAAAATTAAAATATAAAATGTCTCACTACACAAGTTTTGTATTGTAACTATTTGTGAATATTCCAGGGAAATTAAGTAAAATGGCAATTGAGCGGGACGTCAACACACCATGAAGAATAAATATAGGAAGCGTATGAATATAATGTATAAATACGGATATACAGATACGGGGAGGCCTGCTATAAACTATATACCTTCCGCGCCTCTCGGCACCAATAAAACCACTTCCATGAGCGTCTCTCCTGACGTCCCAAATTGCAGCAGGAGGAAAATGTAGGGAAATCTTAACGGGATTCTTTTTCAAAAAGACCATTCCAAGATTAGTTTTCTCTCCCCCCTTTCTTTTTCTATCATTTACTACTCACCCTCCGCTGAGGAGCTCGCCGCACGACGACGACAACAAGACTTTCAGCAAGATATATTCAGAATTTTCCCCCTATTTATTATAGTATGCATATGTATGTATGTATGCATATATAAAGCAATATTCTATATATACTATTATAGTATATATGTATATACTACTATAAGACATTAGTATATCTATGGTTATAGCTGCATTTAAATGCATTTCTCCACGCATCTGCATCCCTGTATAATAATAAGATCTTGCAGTATTTTCCCTATAGGCATTAAACATATTATGTTTGTATGTACATATGTGTAATACTCATGAATACTGTTTTTTTAGCATTTACACTTTCTTCTTCCGTTGCCCCTCCAGTGTCAAATGGATTCATTGCATTATTATCCGCTTTATAGAGATCCTTGATTACTTACATGCAGTTTAGCTATTATTGACGCCGAAAAACCTACGGAAATTTAGAGTGTGGGAAATTTGATTTTGTGCTCTTAAATTAAGATTCTTGTTCAAATTTTCAATTCAATGCTTAGAAGATGTCAATTTTTTTTTTAATTCATAAACAAATTGTACTCCAAAACAATCGATTTTTTGTAAATTTTAAATTATTTGCTGTACTTAATATTGATTTTTTATATTCACATTTAAAACATCGCGCTCAATTTTGTCCCGCCAATTTAACCCCATTATTTTTTATCGCCAGATGATTTGCACGGAAGCAAATTCTCCGGAGCAATAATTCCCCCACTGATATTTACAACCCCGTAAGTACCCTGGTAATGACACTTCAGAACAGAAATCCTTTCCGAACAGATTAATTACAGGGACAGAGGGATAGCAACTCAAAACATTAAATGACGGAGAATGTGTAATAAGTATATAAAGATTTCCCCACGCCAATCCCGGGGATTGTCAGGAGGGAGACGATGAAGAGGAAGTAGGAGAAGAAAAGGAAAAAAAAGATGAGTGAGCATAAGGATTTAATTATGAGAGTCGTACTTATAAATAGGCCAATTGAGGTAAATCCTCAGGAATATCCATGTACGTACATATAGCGCGGCAGCAGTATTAATGGAAGAGCGCTGGGCTCTGACAAAGTCTCACAAGGTCAATAAGGTATATAAGAGATCGTAAAAGGGATTGAAAAGAGCTTTATATAAGCATAGGTATGTATACTGTATACCTACTAGTATACTAATAGTATACATATAATGTACATACATATCCAAGTCTTTGTATATATACATATATGCAATTGATATAGAGCTCGGAAGGCTATAATGTGCGGGGGAGCAATTAAAAAACCCATAAAAAGACTTGGCGGACAAATAGGAAATCCCCTCTGACTGACTTCATTTTATTTGTCAAGTAAATCAGGATGTAATTTCACAATAACCGACACAATCACCGTCCCTTCTTTTTCCTTCTGTCATTCACTTATTTCCACCACCATCACCACAGTCGACTGTTGTCGTCGTCCCTGCTTTTTACAGTCCTTCTGTATATAGACTGCATTTATAATATTGTAATGTATATACATAATATAAGCAAATACATATTATTGGATATACATATATACTCAGTGTCTCTCTCTCACGATTAGCACGAAAATAAAATGAACTTTCCCTCCTCTTCCTGCTGATGCTACTGCAACTCGTAAAAGTGTCTTGGTTTTGTCTCTCTTTCACTTCTAATTCTCTTGCAATATCTCTCCCTCCCCTTGGATGTATTTAATGTCCTTATTGACGTAAAATACCAGAAATCATGCCACACTGCCACGTAGAGCGTCTGGAAGATCAAATTGAGCTCAAATGTGAAAATTGTTGTAGCTGGAATATCAAATTTGCGCAAAAATCCTAATAGCTTTGCAATTTTACTAAAAAATGAATGCAGAATAGTACAGTTGTACAAAATCCGTACAAAATATCACAAAATGTGTGCAAAATAGCAAAAACTGCGTGCAAGATAGCACAAAATGCATGCAAAACAATACAAAATAGCACAATATGCATGCAAAACAATACAAAATAGCACTAAATACATGCAAAACAACACAACATAGCATAAAACACGTGCAATACAAAATTGTACAAATAAATAAAGAATAAATGTTACCAAAAACACCAAAAAACAAACTCCGGCAGAGCAGAATGCATGCAAAATTAGAGAAAATCATAAGGCCATACAAGAAACGCCCGGCGAAATCACTTAAACGGACCATAAAACCAAGAAAAAAACAATAAGACCAATATAAAACAGTGTCTGGAATGCCTTGCAAACCCCTAAGAAAACAACAATAATTGCAAAAGTCTGGAGAAGAAGAAGTAGGAGAAGAAAAAGAAAAAGGGAAATTAAGAAGAAGAATAAGAAGCCTTCATCGGACCCTAACCCGACGCTCCGGCTCTCTGGGAAGAGCCCGGGTGAACGGGTGAAGAAAAGTGGAAGAGGACAGATGAAACAGAGATAACCAGGAGTAGTTCGGTGGACTGTGAGAGACGCGGAAATTTAACATTCAGATAGTCAAGAACTAGCCCAATTTGTCATTGTAGTTCCGTAAAGCCTTGGACTATGGCAAGGCGAATAGTTGGTGAAAAACCCATAAGGTTCATGTTCGGGCTTGCGAATCTTCCTGATCTACATATAAGTACATACAATATACATACGTATATTTGACCGTCTATAATCTTAAATATATATTATCATACCCATACAAGCTATGTATATCTTTTAGTAAATAGTACACACCTATACATACGGGGGTAATGGAGAGCTTGAAAAATAGAACTAGTCTCTCCGCATGGTTAAAACTCCAACAAGGAGGATAATATGCATGGAGACAGGAACAGAGTCGTATAGAACCTCACGACTAATACCACCCTTGGAAAAGTTTAGCAAGGGTGGTGGAAGTGACACGGAATTTGCGAGACGGGGTCATTTATCAAAAGGAACAAAAACTTGCACATCTCCTTTCCTCTTATTCTCTCTCTCTCTCGTTCTCTCTCTTTAACTCCCATTCTGCCTGCCCTACACACATACAACCTTGTTCTACACTTGCACATCTACTATAGCTATATATTTACTTAGTTATATAGTTCATATAGATAGTTATATAGTTCATATGGATAGTTATATAGTTCATATGGATAGTTATATAGTTAATATGGATAGTTCTTTAGTTCATACGGATAGTTATATAGTTCATATAGATAGTTATATAGTTTATATAGATACTTATATAGTTCATATAGATACTTATATAGTTCATATAGATAGTTGTATAGATTATATAGTTACATAGATATTCATGTTTCGCACTCACACATCAAGTATCACCCTTGCAATACTACCTTATTACACATACAGAGATACAGAAACACACACACACATGCAACATCCTTATTGTCCATATAGTTGTCCTAAAGTTCCATATAGATTTGTAGTAGCTTGTACTACTCTTGTAAGTACACACATACATTTTATTATTACATTGTTGTACATAGCAGGTCACACCACAAAAACCCGTCGAAAGTAGTCTCAACTTGGTGACTCACCCAAAACTCTTCCAGTCCGTCCACACTTGTTATCAACAACGTTTTCAACGGATGAGACTCTGTTCTATTGGTTCACAATGCTCACAACGTGGTCATTTTCTTGTTTTCCCCTTATTATCATTACATATGAGTAGTAGACAAACATTAGATTCCAGAATCTATACCGGGATTTTGGAGTCTGCAGAAGGGGGGTGAAGTGACGGCAGGTGTGTGTGGGTAAGGGATGGATGCATTAATTATATGTAATGTATGTATGTAGTATGTATAATAATAAAGCGTGCTTACAGCACATGCTCATTTCATTTGAATCCCGCGCTGGGACGGTTCAATCCAATTGGGAATAAAAATAATTAAAACGTCGTAGCATTTTAGCTTGGAAAAATGCAGTGCGACGTTTTTTCACTCAAACTGACGCTGCATCGACATGAGTAAGCACCATTTTTTTATTTCTTAGATTTTAATTATAAATAATATTTGGAAAATTTTAAAAATATTAAAAAATATATGAAATTAAATATTTATTTTGGTCTTTGCTGAGAAATAAAATTTAAAATAATATTTTAAAATCATGTTTTGTTTTTTTATTTTAGATTGCCAATCAAAATACTGTGTGCCTTGTAATCAGGCAAATTGTTTTTTCTTCTCCGCGGGCGGCGGTGCGTGCGGGTGTTCGGTGAACATCACCGGTCATCCTAACTTGGAGGGGATCGTCCGTCCGGGGCAAAGCTGTGGAAGGTTCCAGGAGCTTTTTTGCTTGTATCCTGAGGATGAGGGGTCTGGACCAGAGGCATGGGGTAAGTAAATAATAAAATATTTTATAGACTAAATTAAGTAGAAATGCCCCAGTCATTGTTATTATTGTGGCTCTTAACAGCTTAAAATTATTGCTCCATTTGTCCAGCTCGGCTAGTTCAGCCTCATTGTCCCTTTCAAAAAAAGATTTATCCTTTACAAAATAATCAGTAAAAAAATATATTGTTAAAATTATTATTTAATTTTTATTTGATTTATTTATTTTTAATTGTAATATTAATTAATCTCAATAAATTAACCTAAATGCTTTTGATTTTTTTAAAAATGTTTAAATGAAAGAAACTTTATTTAATAAATTATTGTGAAATTGTTATTTATTTATTTTATTATTATTTCAGTTATCGTTTTGGGTGTTCTTGGTGGCGTGGTGCTGACCCTCGCGATTGCTGCTGTGGGGTATCGGTGGAGGGGAGAAGTCTTCCAGACTTCTCGTAATTGGGGGAGAAGGATTCAGGGTTCCTTGGAATCCGCCCTGAGGACTAGCGCACGGTGGCTCCGATGGCGCTACGACCTCCAACATGACAGTCCGCAACAGTCCGAGTCGGACACAGTAATTCCCGTGGAGGACGTGGCGTCATCGGGCCACAGTGCTGCTGGCCCCTTGGGATTCGTTTTCCCCCGCCCTCCAGCCGATGACCCTGTGAGGGAGGAAAGTCCCGTTGTTGTGGTGGAGGAGCAGGATGAGGATTTGGAGGAGAATATCCTATACGGAGAAATTGCAGAAGAGGGCCTCGGAGACAATCCCAATCTGGACCAGGATCTAATTAATCATTTAGCTGAAATGGAATTAGCAGAGAAAGAAGAAGCAGAAGCAGAAGCGAAAGATGAAGAAGACGACAGATTTAAAAAAGCACTTGAAGCAGCAGAAAAAGCATTAGAAGCTTTGGAATTGGCGCAAAGGAGGAAAAAAGCGGGGGAAGCAAGCGGGAAAAATGTAGCGGGGGAAGCAAGCGAAAAAGGAGGAGGGGGGCAAGCAAGCGGAGAAGAAGCGGCGGGGGAAAGCGGTGGTGGAGGAGAAGCAGGGGAAGCAAGCGAAGGAGGGGAAGCGGAAGAAGAAGCGGCGGGGGAAAGCGGAGGTGGATGAGAAGCAGGGGGAGCAAGCAAAGGAGGGGAAAGCGGAGGTGAAGAAGACGCAGGGGAAGCAAGCGAAGAAGAGGAAGCGGAAGAAGAAGCGGCGGAAGAAAGCGGAGGTGGAGAAGAAGCAGGGGAAGCGGGAGAGGAAGCAGCGGGTGAAAGCGGAGGAGGTGGAGAAGCGGGGGGAGAGAGCGGGAAAGGGGAAGCGGGGCAAGCGGGCGAGGAAGGAGAAGCGGGTGAAAGCGGAGGAGGTGGAGAAGCGAGGCGAGCAAGCGGGGAAGAAGCAGCTGGTGAAAGCGGAGGAGAAAGCGGTGCAGGAGGAGGAGGAGGAATGTACACCCGCTCACGGGTTCGAGAAGGCGGTCCACCAGTTCTGACCCCTCCGCCGCTTAAACTGAGGACCAGCAAGATTCCCCGACCGATAAAAAAATAATTTAATTTTTTATTATTTCATTTTTATAATGACATTTTTATAATTGCATTATTATTGTTGTATCAATTTTTGATTTTTTTGTTCATCATTTGAATTAAAAATGAATTTAAATAAATATAAAATGTTGTTTAATTGATGCATAAATTGTATTTTATTTTAATGCAGACAAAATAAAATAGGACGAATGGTACACCGGACTCTCGCTATAAAAAATCTTCATATAAGGGAACGCTCTCTGTAAGAGATCATTTGGTCCTACATCATACATAGTTACATGGTTACTAGCTTTCTCTATAAGAGAATTCTTATATAAGAGACTGATTGTGATGATTTAGGACGATTTCTTATAAACTGAGTTCGGTGTAACTCAAGCAAGGAGTTTCATATCTATATCCTACATTTTTTACGTGTGTAAAACAAGTAATGTTTTCATTGATAAAATGACTTGACAGCTTTGTGGTTCACATAATTTAACATTATAGGAGGGGCAAATTAAAATTGTGTAACTTGCATGTTCATAGTGTAACATGTAGAATCTTAACACTTTTTCACAAACCATGTACATATGTAATATGTTAGGCAATATTGTGCAGTACAAAGAAATTCTTGACACATAATTCAGGATTAGCAATTAGAAAATTGGTTTCTTATTAAGCAAAAAAAAGAATTGACAGCAATGAAAAGAAGGCTTTAGGGTTGCAATTGTGCTAGTGGATTATAAGAAACTTGCTGGTGCTAATATTAGGATTAGCCAAGACCTGCCACCTATGGAGCTAACACACAGGCACCCAAGAAGAATACTTGTCACTGTGGCAAGAAGCAAACGACAGTCTTCAAACGACTGGAACCAACACGGTATTAATCGACAATATAATGCTCAGGAAGGTATGAGGAAGATTGTTGAGAAATCCTATACTGAAATATAAGCAAATAGGCTGGCGAGAAAATTCATGTTCTTTAGCTCAAGTTGCTGGGCTTTTTGTCCAAGTTGGTAAAACTAACCTAAATATTTTATGTGTACAAAAGGGGTTATTTTTTTTCATTTGAGCCTTCAGACAAAATGAGATACCGTCAGTGGTGATGTAAAGTGGGCTATATCCATGTGAACCTAAATGCAAGATGAAATATTGTTGGTGGAGATGCAAAGTAGGCTATCTTCATTACAAAGGTCGAAGGTTTATGTAGGGAGCTTTAGTATATCGGGAGAGAATCCGAACGTGCTTTACTGCTGTTTTGCTAATCAGTGAGGTTCAGTGCTTGCTTCTTAGCGTCATTGAAACACAAGAAGGGAAAATGTATCTAAATAAATAAATGCTAGTTTCTTACAAGCTGTTAGTCAGGATGGAAGTTACCAATGGTGAGTCATTTACATTTTATTTAGCATTAACATTTTTCTTGACTCGTTTTGGTTTTGTTCAATTTAGGTTAATTTTCTAAATGTAAATTGATTCAGAGTGCCCCTATTTCGAAAGCTGTTCTACCTGCACTGGGTCTGATCAGATCTTCATCATTCTCTCAAATGGAACTATATGCTGCACTTTCAACCTTAATACACTAGGGGGTTCGGAGATACTGGAAGTTGTATATCGTCAAGATTTATGTGTGGACACCTCTGGGTGGTCAATGCTTTGGACCGTTCTTTTGAGTAAGTTCATATAATACTTATAGGTACAAAATACATAGATGTGATAAAAGTATTCATTTTATACAAAACATTATGTGTAGATGTGTAAAGGAATGATCATCAATGGATTTGTGTTTTAACAGCTTGCTAAAATTGTATGTATCGATCACTATAATTTAAAGAACGATTTTGTTTACATTTTATATGTAGTGGTTCTACTGTTCATTGCACTCGGAGCATGTACGTACTTATTTCTTGGTCGGTGGTGGAGACGAAGAGGGTCGACGCAAGACACAATGGAAGAGGAGCAGCAGCAGCATGATCCCGAGGACATTCCTCTCGTTCATATGGGATTCGTGGATATCTCATTGTGAGAATTTACAGGATTTTTACCTGCTAAATGCTCTTCTTTAACTTTATGCATTTTCTTTGGAAGAAGTAAATTTTTCTAGGTTTTTTTTAATTATCAATGTGGTCTTAATTTTGATTACGCTAATGTTATTAAATTCAAAAAAACTTGTTCTAGTAATACACTCAATTATCAACAAATAATATTATTTTTATTTTACCTAAATAAATATACGTTTTGGTTGAGTTGAACGTTGGTATACAGCATTTAATATTCATAACGTATAGGGGATTTTAATAGTCATAGAATTCTATTGTAGAAAACACATGAAGCGTTGACAAGGCGGTAAGATTTTTGGAGGGGATAACAGACATTACTCTTTATTATCTATCTGTAATACATAAATATCAATATATTATTCAAATGCTATAAGGTGCATATGTGGTGAAGAGTTGCTTATTTTAGCGGGTCGAGAGATTGTTATGACTACAAAAGATTTAGCGGTATGTTAACCCAGCATGACATCAAGCGGGAAAAGGATCGGTGTATGAGCATTATTGTAAAAGGTTTGATGGTCGAAGAGAAGTGACTTTTTGTGGTCTGATAATATTTTGGGAGTGTGGATTTAAATCGAGAATTTTCTTTAGCCCCTTTTTCCCTCCAGTTTCTGCCATCATCAACATTGTACATTATTTGAAACCTAGCATATGTATACAGCTTTAATGTGAAAATTTATTCCACAGGAGCATAAATGAAGCACTTTCATAGCATAAAATAATTTTCATCTCTCATTCTTTTTCATTCTGAACTGATCAACTGTTCGTATTACTACTTCAACATGGCTAACACGGATAAACTTGAATCAATTCTTACGCAACTAAAAGACCTATTAATTCCAAAGAAATCGGGGAAAAATATTAGCAACGTGAAGGGGGACACTAATCTCTTGCGAAAAGCCAAGACTGGCCGAGTTACAAAAACTAAATCTGAAGTAAAGAAGCCAAAAGGAAAACCGGTTCATTTTAAGAAATTGCAAGACATAAAAGAGTATTGCGGAGGAAATATTAAAGTGACCAGGTTCCAGAAATCTGCAAGTGACGTCAAGTCAAACGCTAACATTTCTCAGTTATTTAGTCAGTCTGAATCAACTGAGCTTCCAGATTCACAGCACTCACAAGTCCGTGAACAAGATTTGCCGAAAATAGCTGGCCAAGCCCACAACATTGTTCACATTGAAGGGTTTCCGGAATTGTACAGCTACGACCCCCTGACAGCTACCTACATTCAAAACAATACGACTGTTGTCAATGAAGACACATCTACAGTTGTAGAACCGAAGCCTACAGCAGATTTTTCATTCTTAGAAGATCTGGACCTTGGGAATTTTCCTGTTAAGGATTCGTTGGATTTATGCAAAAATGATCTGTCTTGCTCAACTCCGCAAAACTTGCTACCAACTAGCTCCACAAGAAATGCATCTCCACGACTCGAAAATCCGGAGTTTCAAAGTTTCACAGCATGTGTGGATCCGTTATGTCCCCAAGGAGAGTGTCGGCACTTCATGATCAACCTCAGCTGTCCAAAAGCATTGGAGCTCTTCAAGTATTACTCCACTCAATTCCAGGCAAACCAACTTCTGTCAGATGAAAACTCCGTCATCGATAGTAAGCTAGAACAACAACAATTTTTGGGGTAATCTGATCATGTAGCAGAAATGCAAAACCAATTCTAATTGTTTCCAACTATCGTACAAACTATTTTTCTCCTTTGAAAATATTATTAGAATTTTAATGTAGTTAGGCTACTAAGTGGGCAAAAACATATTTTCCTATCGATACCGTAGTATTAAATGTAATTCGCTTCAAAAATCACTACACCTGTCAAAATGTATTAAATAATACTAATGTGTCCACAAGGTTTATTAAACTATTTATTTTAGTCTATATTTTTTTTATAATAAATTCGTTCTGATTGTAATTGCGTAAGCTTAATCGATCCTAATAAATCCAATATTATTAATGTTATTAAATCTGTTTTTCAAAAACTTCCTTTGGATATCTTCCTTATATTATCATATTTTGATTCCACATGAAATGTTTAGGCAATTTAGGTACTCGTAATTATCAGCACCTGCTTATTGATACGATTCTGTCATTGTCATTTTTGCATATATACATGTAGTAATCATAATAATAATGCAAGTATTACAGTACATAAATATCATAAAATCAAAGATGTTAACTTCTGCATCATAAATGTTAGCTCAAACATGAGTTTAAAAAATAATTTTTCCTAAATTCGCGAGCATGACTGGTAATGACTAATTGGACTAAGTTAAGTATGCATAATTATGATTTGGAGCAAGAGAAATGAATTCTGTGTATGAACGAATGGATGTTGGCATTTTACTATGCGTGTTCATGTGTAAGGTAATGGATTTTTTTGGCATTCACAGCGCATTTTAAAGAATTTATTTTTGAAATTTACGTACATGACAGTATTAGCAACTGCTTATTGATACGATTCTGTCATTGACATTTCTGCATATATGCATGTAATAATCATAATAATAATGCAAGTATAACAGTACATAAAAAATCATAAAATCAAAGATGTTAACTTCTGCATCATTAATGTTCGGTCAAACCTGAGCATGAAAAATAATTTTTTTAGATTTGCAAGCATGATTGGTAATGACTAATTAGACTAAGTTAAGTATGCATAATTATGATTCGGAGTGAGAAAAATGTATTCTGTGTATGAACGAATGGATGTTGGCATTTTACTATGGGTGTTCATGTGTAAGGTAATGGATTTTTTTGGTATTCACAGCTCATTTAAAAGAATAAATTTTTTTTTATTTTTTGTTTTTTTATAGAGAAATGTTTTACAGGTAGCAAAACAGAAGGTCAATAATTTAAGAAAAATCATTAGAAATATTTGCGGAGAATAAAACGAATATTACATTAAGTTTAGTAACAGTGACTATTAAGTTACTTTTGTAACATTTTAGAGAATTAAAAAAATAAATTTGTATATTCAATAGGCTTGTGTAATGTTAAAGTGTACATATGTTAAACATTCCATCCATGTGGAATAAATTAAATAGTTGAAGTTGAGCAGAACAATTTCAGTACAAAAAATATATAACAAAAATTAGTTGACTTAGATGTGATAAATTAATTTTGAAAGAATGTTAGCATTTAAAATTCACACAATACGCCAACATCTCAGGAATAGGGAGGGGCGATTAATAAGTATCGGAATGGACGAAAGGGGTAATAAAAATAAATATATTGTACTTACAATAATTAATAAAATAAAATATTTAAAAAAACTAAATATACGTTCCAGGGGGAATATTGCAACAATTCTAAAAATAACTATTTTGAAAAACATTTACCCCTATTATGTTTAAAGAAGCAAGTGGTAATTTTAAAACAACGCTTGAATATTTCTAAAAAAATTATTACAATTTTTATAAAGAACACCTAATTCTAAACAATAAAATAACATAAAGAATTTCATTCATATAAAGATTTAGATTGATAATTACTCAAGAAACTACATTCACATAAGTACTTAGTTAAAAAATAAACTTAAAGAATTACATTCACGTAAATATTTTGATTAAAATGTTCTTAAAAAATTACATTCATATTAATATTTAGATTAAAAATTTCTTAAGGAATTGCATTCATATAAATATTTAGATTAAATAACTTGAAGAATTACATTTATAAAAACATTAGATTAAAATATTCCTTTCCCATTAAAATTAAGTTTATATTAAATTCAAAGTTAGTAACAAATTATATTAAGCATTTCATAAAAAGTTGAACAGAGGTTTTGAAGAATTGTTTTATGAAATAAAGAAAAATCTTATAAATACTAGATAAGGATAATAAAAAAATTACATACAATATTTGAATTTAACTGGATTTAAATGAAAAGTAAGTAGACTGAAAATATAAATGGGATGATGGGAGTCTTACGTTTTTCGACTAACAGTCGGGAGGTGAGGTGTCAGAAGAGGACCTTCAATTAAAATTCAAAAATATCTTCCTCATCTGCAGATAAAGTGGCAAAGGAATGCTTCTGTGTGTAACTATCTGGAGAAGCGGGAGGGTCCGTGAACCGTATTGGAGACGATGGAG
>JAQGAK010002600.1:0-19337 GCA_034696945.1 Lipothrix lubbocki
CTCACGTAACTAATGGCAATACAAATATTCCAGCGATGTTGATTGGGGAGAAGGGGGCGGATATTGTCATCAGTCATTGGAAGAAGTAGTTGTAATTTAACTACGAGAAGTTTAGTTCGTTTAGATTAATATTGTTGTTGTTATTGTTGTTGGTGGGAGCACAGAATTCTGATCTCGCACATCTGTTGAAGTCCTGATTGACTAATTAATATTGTTTTCATTGCAATTCCAAATAAGGATGCAAACTTTATACTGTACCTGAAATTTTATTACCTCTTAATATATACATATGTAGAGAATGATGAACGTATGATGAAGACTTATAGCGTTTTGCCTCTTCACTCCGCGTAGTACAAACACTTAGTTGTCAGTAAATTGTTCAGCATTTTTATTGTACTGTGCAGACAGAATTTGCACAAATTCTTCAAGCTTGGAAACTACATTTAACTCGTTAGATTTCTGTTTCCACTCATACTTAATTACCTACATTACCTTGGTTGTGGTATCTCAAACAAAAACTTAGCTTTAAGACATTATGATTAATTACAAAAATGGGTCAATAACTTTATCCTTGGACTGTCAAGACGTATTAATCACACATTTCATTCTTTTGTTGTTAATAATAATTAATACATGGACAATAACCCAAATAGTATGATATCAATACTCACACGAGTCACAAATTACATGTAATATATATGGTTTTGATGTTTTGTTGTTGTTATATTTTAATGGTTACTGATAAATTTAATAAATGCGTACCTGAAAACTGATTAATACATTTGCATAAAATTTCCAATTATTATGAATTTAGAAGCAATGGCAACACATTTCTGTCAGCTTTTATTTTATTTATAGTGAGACTTGATGAATGTAGTAAAGAACATATTTTTTATGAAATTCTAATTTTTATTACAGCGTTTTTGAAAAGTTTTTTACTACATTTTTTTAATTTCTATTTTGTGCATGTATATCTAAAATTGAATTATTTTGAAACTTAAAAGCTATTTAAAAAAACTTAAATCATGTAATGCAATAACCCTCGCCCCGACCCTGATCCGAACCCGACCAGCTACGCTACAACCAGAACACCGATCCAAGGTTAAACCCTTTTAAAAGCACATTATTATAATAGTACATTATTATAATAGCAATAGCATGACCTCAAAGGAAGCAACAACACAAGCTTCAGTAAAAGCCCAAACGGTACCAGAAAATGGTGAAATAGCGGAAGTAAAACCTCCTGTGTCCAATTCCAAACCTGAAAACCTTTTAGAATTTAGTAAAGATGCTGAAACTTTAAAAAACATCTCAAAGCTCACCGTAGCCACTTCTGTCCGTACATCTAAAACGCTCTCTCCATCAAGTAACCCGTTACCTTTATACGAAATCCCAACTAGGGAAGTTCTAAGGGAATATTTCAGTTCAAGCAAAGAGACGGTTAAGTTAAAAGCGCCATCTGTAATTTCTGCTTCCGCCGCTGCTCCCGCAGGAGGCTCCTTCTCATCATCTAGTCCCTCCGATTTGGGCACACAAGTTAGTTTTAACAGAACACTATCATCTATTGTCAGTACTTCAGATGAAGCCAACGACAAGGGAGATTTGTCCGAAGGAGTTCAAGCAGATGAAATAAATGGCGAGGATGAGAAGTTAGGGAGCGGTTCATTAAAAAGTGTTTGTTCCTTAAAAAATGGAACTGAAGTTGAAGTTGGAAAGGCTGGAAAATGTTGGATCCGATATCGAGGAATTCTTTTAGCAATCATATGTTCCATTCAAGTTGCACTTCAAGTTTACTTAGCCTACGTTTTAAGCAAGAGAGGAGTTCCGATGCCGATTCTTCTGATTACAAGATTTCTATTCTTATTGTTTCTATCCGCCATCTGCATTCCCATCTGTCAATTTCAGGCACACGTTCAAGTGCTGTCAACGGTGTGTCCGATGTCCACCCGCGACCGGAAATGGTCCGTTTTTCGATGTATTGTTAGTGTTTATATTATTTTATAGTCAATTAATTATAATTTTATAAATTTTATATTTTATAATAATTATTTTAAATGAATTTCTATAAATTACAATCGAATGCAATTTTGAAAACGTCAAGTTGCTAAACTTTCAACTTTATAAAAAATTCTCCGTACAAGTTAGTTACCAAAAACATAAAAAGCTGACTAAACTAAATGAAGAAGCTTAACATTTAGAAGAAGTTATAAATTGAGATTGAAAATCCAAGAGAAAAAGTTATTGAAAACAATTATTAGTTAGCCTAACTTCACACATGTTCGGGTCATCATTAAGCGTAAAGTCACGAAAACCAAATTGCTACATAACTAAATTTTCTTCACAGTCACGTGCAACTTGTGGTGCAATAGCTATAGCGTGTCAGTTCTACTCCGTCCTGTTTATAAAACCAGCCGACAGCACGGTGATCATGCAATGTAATATGATTTTCGTTGGCATATTTGCTCGGATATTTTTAAAGGAACCGCTCAGCGTTGTTCAAATCATTGCTGGTACATACAGTATTTAGTTAATATTTACATGAAGACATGATCTGATTATTCATTTTGCCGTCCCAGTAAAACGATGAGTTGTATTGCAAATATCTGTATTAATAAATAATAATATGTTGCTTTCAGCCCTGTTAGCCATTGCAGGTGTAGTAGTAATAGCAAATCCAAGTGCGGATTTTACCATTAATCAACTGGTTAGTAAATAACTATATAACTATTAGATTATATAATCATATCATTGATGTCTTATTCTACCAAAATATTTATTGATTATGACAAAAAAGAGAGCAAAGTTATGGAAGACAAAGATGAAACTAATGTGTACAACAAATTTTTACAGTATGGAATTCTCTTTGCATTAACTGCCATGGTGCTTACAACGGCATCAGTGTTACTACTTCGAACTTTGCGTCATCTTCATTTTAGTGTCATAAATGCTGTGTTTGGACTAGTTGGGTCAATTACTGGTGTGATATTAGCGTTAGCTACAGATACCTTCTACAAAAAAATTGACCTTACGCTACAAGATTACGGGTTGCTCGTTGTTCTTGGACTAACTTCCTTTGGAGGGATTGTGTGCTTAACGATGGCGCTCAAATATGAGGAAGCTGGTGTGGTCTCCATTGCCCGCTCAACTGAGGTTGTTTTTTCTTTCCTTTGGCAGATGATTTCAGGAATCTATCCGGATCTTATCAGGTAATATGCCTTAATAAATATGGCTTTGAAGGCAATATTGTTCTTAATCTCGATTACGGCAGTCTTTTATAACTTGTGTTGGCCAAGAGCTTTGCCAGCATGTTAAATTAATTTATATATTTTGTATCTTCTTACAGCTTAAGTGGCGCTGCTTTAATCATGCTTTGCATTGTAATAACAGGATTTTACAAGTATTTATCTGGACTTGATCCGTCAAGCAAACTTCGAAAACGTCTTTGGTTCTGTTTAAAATGATTTTATTTAGTATAGTCGTTACTTTTATTTTACTAATAAATGAGACAAATACTGAAGGATTTTTGCAGTAGTTTAACCAATAGTCATTAATTTTAGTATATACCTCTAGGTGGGTTAAAATATAAGGTAGGCTAGCTTGAGATACGAGTATGTGTTATGGATACTTTTAATTAAACTATAAAAACGCTGGTTTTTTATAGGAGAAGGTAGAAATTAATTTAAACTTTATAGATAAATTGTTCCTATTACAACGTACTATTATTAGCTTAATTGCAATTGAACTATTATTCAAAGGAAATCATTTGGTTAATCGAGGAACCCATACTCATCTTTAATTTACCTATTAAAAATTCTAAGGCACGTGCATAACTATCTTGAAATAAATATCATTCTGGCGTTTATGCTAACCTGCAAAATGTCTTGATAAACTGATGAAATAATAGCATATGAATAGTATTCTACTATTTTCTAGTCATTGGACAATTTTTAGGGATTCGTTCTTTGAGTAGTAAAAAATTAAAGAAGAAATGAATATATTTACACACTATAAAATGTTGTATAACAATATCATTGAAAGTTCCTTGTCATGATAATTAAATTCGCCACTTGCTTAGCAATATAGTCCACGAAATTTGGCGTAGAGGCTCTTTCAAATGAATAGAATCTTCCAACATTAATTCCGACGTTTGGTATCGACCAAACCATGCGTTTTAGTACATTTTCTTCAATCACAAGGGAATCCCTGGATTTTACCAAAATGGCTAGTTTAAGCTGGTAAATTTTCTGCGGGATGGCAAAAGTCTTGTCAAATAGCACAATGAATGCTATGAAGCATTGTAAGGCCAAGATCAAATTCGCCATTCTTTCCATGGGTGATGAAGTATGGACCATCAGGGCTGAAAGGAAACCTATAATGCTGGAACACATGGTAAATAATTTGAGCAGAAAAATTACCAGTGAGAAGTTTTGATTAAAGAATTGAATGAGTAGTTGAAAGTAGCGAGTGGTTTTGATTGCTTTGTGTAATCGCCAACGTCTGTTGGTGCCGTTGCTATTTAAATACATAAAATATGGAAAATTACATTAAAAAGCATGATTACATTAAATATTAGTTCAGTTCCAAATGAAAACTTCATTTAATTCCCACATAATCATATTAACATTTTAATCTACCAAGGTGCTCGCAATTTCGTGAAGCTTAGTTTTGAAACAAAATTGTAGCGCCTATTTCAAATTTACTAGACAATACAATAAACATTTTAAATTTTGATAAAATTTACCGAATTCGTTCTATTTGCTCAGTGAGAGAGTGAGATATCTCGTGAAAAAGCAGTAGCATTAGAAATATCGTCACCGACGCTGAGCTGACGCACTTCAGGGTGAGGAGACCGTCTATGAATGAGCAGATGGCGTAAGCCACAGGCGACTTGAATGTATTTGGTAGGAAAATGTATACGGTGAAAATTCGTGTCGGTTTCGTATAAAAAAGGAACCCTCCCGCGAAACAACAAATATAAAAACTTGGTGTTAAAATCATAGCCACTTCTTGATAGGAATACTGCCTCCAACGAAATGTCGTCATGGGCAGCTTCTCTATTTAAAAAAAACATGTTTTTAAGTAAATACATTTATATCAAACAAAATATTACGATACCAAAACTACAACAAATATCCATAGAATTACTACATGCGTTACCCATTTTGTGAAGAATTTCGTTGGCAATTCTAATAGTTTCATGGGGAAATCGAACAAATAACTGCATCTGCCAAACGGCTGTCACGGTTATGGCAATAGTGGCCATAATATGTAGCGTGAAAACTTGAATCTCAAAATATTCGGGTCTGATGACGGTGGTTAGTAATGTCGTTATATAAAACAGAGCGTGAGCCCAGCTGATGTACTGAATGATGTGAAATATGATCATTCTCCACCATGATTTCTCCATTCGAAGTTTTGGCTGTTTGAGGTCAATTGTGAATGGGAGGAGACATAACCTCGAGAGTATTTCCAGGTTCTTTAGGCTCCAGCGAAGTTCATACGTAGAGAGTAACAGCGGCATGATTTCAGTTTAGAGAAATACCAAAAGTATGACTGTGATCATGTATTACATTAAGCACAGTTAAGTCTAAGAAACTTTACTTAGTTGGATAATTCCACTTCGTTATTGTTTTATTATTGATAAATTTAACAGTCCATTAAAGAGCCGTCAATTTCATGTCCGCAGGAAGAAACACAACTTTAAATGATTTAAGCCGATTGTTTACTGAAAAGTATTTTCAGCTTATTTTAAACGAAATAAGAATCCAAAATGAAGCTTGATAGACATTTTCAATTTTGGCGATAATTAATTATATGGTTTAGTTTTATTACATCTACGTCCGTGTCAACAATTACAATTCCATACAATCTAAAATTTAGCGGAACTGTCAACATTAGAAATTCAAGGTTAATTATTAAAATCCGTGGTTAGAATTATGATCTATTATTACAATTGTCTACAAAACCAATTTAAAAAAATGTTGGTCAACAACAAATATGATATTGTCTCCAGAATCCTTTGGCTGTACAAACTTTACTTTTATTTACTCATTGTTAATTGAATATGAAAGTAATATTTGAACAGTATCCATACGTAATTGATTAAGCAATTAGCAATGCATGGCTTAAACATCGTCATAAGTGCAAACAAATTATATCTAAGCTACTAAAATCCGTATTTAATTATTCAAATTTCCATAGCATTTTACTTTGTACCATTATTGAAACGAGATGTAATTATTTACAGAGTGTATGATGTGCTAAATGATACATGCGACTAATAAAAACATGTTTTACATATTAGTCAAATTTCTATACAAAATCAAACTTCTTGGTCAAAATAATTAAATTTGCAAGTTGCTTTGCTATGTAGTCAACGTAATTTGGCGTGGAGACTCTTTCAAATGTATGGAAACTTCCAACTTTTATTCCGATGGTTGGTATGGACCAAACCATACGT
Organism: Lipothrix lubbocki; assembly: GCA_034696945.1. Lineage (NCBI taxonomy): Eukaryota > Metazoa > Arthropoda > Collembola > Symphypleona > Sminthuridae > Lipothrix > Lipothrix lubbocki. The sequence goes on from JAQGAK010002600.1 coordinate 6,461, forward strand.
TTCAATTCCTTTTCAGACCCTGGGAACTTTCTTGACTCCACCAAAATTGCTAATTTGAGTTGGTAAATTCTTTCCGGGATTGCGAAAGCCTTGTCAAACAATACTATGAATAGGAAAAAGCACAGAATTGCTAGAATCAGAGAAACCATAGCTTCAACGGTCGACTTAGTGTAGACCATCAATGCGGTTTGGAAAAAAAGGACGCTTGCAATAATGGTTAATAATTTGAGGAGGAATGTCACCAGCGAAAATTTTAGGTTAAAAAATTGTATGAGAAGCTGGAGGTAGCGAAGGGACTTGAGGGCCAAATATATTCTCGTTGGGTTGTTATCTTCGTCGCTACTGTCATAATTTGTAAAAATTATTATTATGTTTTCACAAAATATTTCTGTTATGACACCATTTACAAGATATTATTAAAATATTGAATATTACGCCATTTTCCCCCGCTGCTCACCAAGCGCCAGATTTACTTCATGAAACAGGAGCAGCACGAAGAATATTATGACCGTTCCTGAACCGAGGCATATAAAGAGAAGCAGACCATCTACAGTTGAGCATATGAGGTAGGTTATTGGCGTTTTGAATGCGTTTGGTAGGAAAATGTACAGAGTAAAAATTCTCGTGGGTTTAATATAAAATAGAATGCCTCCACAGAGACAACAGACGTACAAACCAGGAATCAATATCATAGCATACTCCTGAAAAGAGTATTGTCGCCAACGAAAATTTGCTGTGCTTCGATTTTCTATTTAAAAATTCAGAATAATTTTAAACCCATTTAATTAAAAAGTATTTAATGTAGTAAACCAGAATAATATTATAGTAATACGAATATACATATAATACTATAATATGACATAACCATCGTACCCAATTTTGAAAGTATTTCATTAGCTATTCTAATTGTAATTTCCGGGGACCGAACATACACTTGCACCTGCCATACCGCCAGCATGGCAATAGCAGTAGTGGATGTTGCGTGCAGCGGGAATAAGTGGAATTTAAAATACTCGCGCTTGACGAACGTTAATAGTAACGTTAAAACGAAAAACAGAGCATGAGCACAACTGAACGACTGGACGATATAAAATTGAAAACGTTTCCACCACAGTGGCTGTTTTTCCAATTGGCATTTCTTTAAGTTGATTACAAAAGGGTGAAAACATATTCGGGAGAGTATGTCAATATTTTTCAGGGTCCATCGAAGTTCGTACGTAGAGAGTTGCATGGCTGTAGTTGTATGGTATGTCCCACAGTAGCTTTGCAGATGCAAGTAGAGTGAATAATATTTGTATTAAGAGTCTACCACTTCTGTTGTTGATGAATGGAAAGCAACTGGGATGGTCCACGAAGTATTAATAGCTACTCATGGGTATACATAAACTCATCAATTCAATGATTAACTAATCATAAATATTTTCAAGTATAACAATTTGGGGTATTGACTGTTTCCAAACTAATTAATTTTATTCAAAATTATTTATCGTCCCTATATAAAGTCATGGTAGTTGTAAGTATGTCTATTATTATTAATTTAATGAATGACAATCAACAAAGAAATTACAAATGACAAAATAACTGGGTTCAATTGATTATGGTATGACAATATTAAATTCATAAACAGTTCATAATTAAATACGTAATTAAGACGCTTATGTAATAACAATAATAAAAAGAGCTTACGGAAACAAGCCTTTTACAATATACCGGGTTGAGTTCTTCTTCTAGTAAAGTAGGAGTTACAAGATTAAGCCTTCAGTCATCGAGTATTCGGGTCTACGACGATTCAACAAATAAAGTTTTCAATCAAGGATTTTTGGTTGAATTGTTTCAGCCAACGTTATTTCAACCACAAAACGTTCAACCAAAACATTTGCAACGAGTATGTTTAGCCAGACAAATTTTCATCCAAGACGATTTCAACCAATACTTAACCAATATTAACTTGAGCCATCGCACATTTGAGACAAATAATTTTGAAACAATATACTTTGATCCAATGTCAAAATTTGTCATTATTGAACTCAAAATTTATTTATTATCATTGCTTTTGGCATATTATTATTTTTGATACCAATATTCACAAATACAAGTACATCATAACTATATGTATAAGAGCTAATATGAATGCCTCCGAAATTATATTACTATTTTTTCTATTTAAAACGATACCAGGAGGTTCACTACGTTGGCCAAGACAAAGTTGACGAATTCTGGTGTGGAAGTTCTTTGGAAACTGTGAAATCTACCAACTTTAATTGCCAAATTAGGAATTGATTGAATTTGCCTTACAACTTGTTTCCTTTCCTTTCCAGCAAACTTATCAACCTCGTGAGACAATTGCAGAATCGCTTCCTTAAACCCTTGGATTTGATCTGGGATTCCAAAAGCTTTGTGGAAAACGATAGCAAAAACACCAAACTGATTCATTGCGATAGAAAAATTGATTACAGTGTATAACGACGATGTCTCAAAATATTCTATAGCAACATACAACGTGACTATGGCACAAATTATACAGCTGATTTTGCAGGTAAATACGATGTACCGGTAAGCGCAATTAACTAGATGGATTAAGACGTGCAGGCGTCGGCAAGCGTTGATACTGGTGTCAACTTGTTGGCTCGTGGGAATATTCCTGTGCACATTATAAACATACAATGATTTAACATGTCATTTTCATTGGAGGTAAAAATTATGCTGTACATTCTTACCGAAGCAATCTCATATGATCATGCGCTGTGGAGTAAACCTTGTGAAAGACAGACACCATGGAAAAATCAGAAACTATAAAACTTGATATTTCCATGGTCATTAAGCTTGCTTCGACAAGCACGAACCCCCAATAAGTATGTAAACTTTTATATTCGTCCGGGAGTAAAGAATAAAGATGGAATATTTTATCCGGGTCAAGCAAGTAAACGATGGCATAACTTGCTATAATGTTGTACATTATGAACGGGTGGAAGATCGTTAAATATTCTTGAATTGAGTATTGGCGCCAATGGAAATTTGATTTGGTGCCATTTCCGTAATCTCTTTCTAACAATATGAAATAAAACACCATAAAATAAACCTTTTTTAAATTTGTAATATTAATTGTTTGTCGCTTGGAGCTTGGATTCACGTTTAGCGTGAATATTAGTGAGGTTGTAATACGAGTTGATAGCATTGGCGTGACGCCTACACACCAGGCCGAAACTTGCATGATTGTGAAAGGTTAATTTCGATGATTAAACAATAAACTATTACCGTTTTCCTCAGAATAAAGGTCGTTGAAAATTGCCACCGTCTCGTCCGGAAAGAATTTGAAATTAGAAACGTGCCACCAAATATTTGAAGTTATCCAAGCCATGAGAACAACATGAAAACTAACATATTCAAGAACTAAGTACTCCCTTAATAATAGAGATTGAAAAAAGCGTCCCATCAAAAACAGCCAATGGCAGCTCATTATAACACAAGAAATATGCCAAACATTTTTCCGTATGCCGGGTTTCTTCATTTGAATTTTTCCAGTCGACATGTCGATTGTGAGTGGGAGTAAATTCAAATACGATAGGAATTGTATGGTGATGAAGTTCAACCGCACTTCTCTTTGCGACAGCATTTTGCCGTCTTCCGAACGCAGTTGATGAGTTCTCTTGAGTGTTATCGAACTAATAGAACAGAGCTTGTGGAGCTTAAGGAGTTTTATATTTTCGGCATTTCTTGTTGCTCACCGAGGTCTTACTAGATAAATTGGAAGATTAGACCATTTACGTTGGAAATCATCAGTGCAAAACGCTCAATCAAACAAAATTATTTTCGCAAACATTGTTACACCACCATGTTATTAGAGATAAATGCCGGTATAGGTTCATTTAAAATATGTTTTCTTGGCGTTTTCTCGTACTTTAGTTATTCCGCACAAGGTCGATTTACATAGACGACGTAAGGAAATAGACGACCCACCTATATAACATTTACACATGTACAAACATATATTGCTGGTGAAATAGTAGAAGCTCCTAAAAAGAGAATTCAAACCAAGGTACATACGAAAATTCCATTTGCAAAGTGTAAGTACAAATGACAGTCAATTCTATCCAATCCGCAACAATTTACCTGTAACTTTAAACTTAATTACGTTTAACTATTTTAATACACAATCATGTTTAAAATCGGAGGATCATTGATGTATAATAACTCACGCGCTATAAATTTGCTTTTGACATATTACATTGGATTGCAATTTGCTCTTGACAGCAATTATTTCTAATAATAATTATTATTTGCCTATTACAGACGACAATAATACTATTGATGTTTTTATTACAGTCGTAAAGCTTCATCAACCTTTTAACTTGAATTTGTTACGTATTCTATGATTTTGCCCACGAGAGAACAAAACAATATATTTATTAAAACCTGTTGTTTTTATGCTTTAAATGTGTATTTTAGCTAAAGAACAATTAGCTTAAGTTTTTAGGCTTGTTTGAACAGTAGTTACACGTAACCATTTTATGTTTATCCGTGTAATTAATATTCTGACATCATACATGGAATTATATTTACTTTTATTTATCTGCGCAATATGTAAAGGCAATTTTTAGAACTACCTAAATAGTAAGTTATATTTTTACCCTTGATTTAATGTAAGAGTAAATAATCATAACGATTTTTACAAACAATATTAAATAATTTAAAGCGGGAAATGGGAAGTTCGAGTTAAGCTAAAAGAAATTAAATATTAGTTTAATAAAAAAAATAATTATTGAAACAATAAACTTTGCCACTACATTCACAATATAAATGATTAGCTTGCAAATACAGGTAAATATTTCTATATATCCGTCAAAATGTAACCAAAAGATTAGCCACATTATCCAACACGAAGTTAACGAATTCAGGTGTAGAAGTTTTTTGAAATGTATGAAAGCTGCCAACTTGAATGCCCATATTAGGAATAGATTGAATCTCCCTAGCAATGTATTTTCTTTTGATCTGCCAACTGCCTTTATGAACGTTCTGAGAGTTAATCAGGATCACTTCCTTAAACTCTCTCAACTCCTCAGGGATTCCGAAAGCTTTGTGAAAGACGATGGCAAAAGTGCTAAATTGATTCATGGCCAAGGCAAAATTTATCAACGAATAAATGGGGGAGGTTTCAAAGTTTTTTATAGCAAAATAAAGCGTGATGATGGCTGTAAACATACAGCAGAGCTTGCAAGAAAATACGATGTATCGAAAATTATTGTTGACCAGGTGGATTAACAAATGGAGTCGTCGACAAGCAAGGCTGCTGATGTAGATTTTTCTGCTCGTGCACTTGTTTCTGTGTTTTTATCAATAAATAATATCTTCATTATCAAACATAATAATTTGTCAAAAATTAATGCGTTTAAATATTATTTTATTATTATTAGTTATTTCAATTATTGAGGTGCCAATACTTACTCAAGCATCCCCATATGGACAGCAACTGTGGAGTACACTCTTTGGAAGATGGAGATTACGGCAAAATCCGAAAAGGCAAATACAGATATTTCCATGAGGACAAGTGATATCTCCACAACTAAGAAGATCCAGTACATGAATTCATTTTGTAGTCCTTCCGGGATTAACGAATATACGTGATATATTTTAGTCGGCTCCAGCAAGTAAACCGTCGTCCAGCTTATAACAATGTTGTACATTATACAAGGGTGATAAATTGTTACGTAATCCTGAAGGGAATATTTCCGCAAACGGAATGGCTTGTTTGAATATTTCTTTCTTGATTTTTCTAATGCAGTTTAATAATAAACAACATAAATAAAGCCACAAGTCACTGACATAAATATACAACATGCATTATGTGATAAATGTGTTAATTTTTATAAATGCTCTAATTTTTTTTAGATTTATAAATATTCTAAAATTAATATTCAATAAAATTATAGTAAATATTGAAATATACCAACCGTCTTCGTCAGTGTAGAGCTCATTAAAAATGGCCACCGTAAGATCAGGCCAGATTTTGAACAGCGCAGCATGCCACCAGATATTTGCAGCTAACCACGCCGTAAGGACGCAATGGAAGTTAAGATGTTTGGGAACCAAATACTCTCTAAATATCAAAGATTGGAGGAGTCGTCCGATCAAAAACAGTAAATGACAATTAACCAGATAGAAAAAAGCGTTCCAGATGGATTTCCGCGTCCCGTGGCCTCAATTGAATTTTCCCCGTGGAAATGTCAATTTTTATAGGGAGTAAATTTAAAAGCGAGAGTATATGCAGGGTTATGAAATTGAAGCGGACTTCTTTTCTCGACAACATTTTGATGCTTTCTGGGACATACAGAGTTTGCTTTTTGAATTATTCCCATTCATTTCCTACAAGAAACATCATCAATTATGCTTGAATATTAATTAACACTTGACACTTTCCCGCCTTTCCTCTACTCGGTTTCAATTTCCTCACATTGCATTACATATTCGGGTTCATTTCATTTCCGTGGTAAACAAAAACATTGTACCGGAAAATAAATTGAAGGTAGCATTGCAATATTTAGGAAGTCAAAGTTCTGTTTTTCGATCTTTATCTCTTTTTCAATTAAGTATTCTTTCAATGGTCATTTTTGCAGTGTGTTTCAGCGTTAAAGGTAGTCTAAAAGGTGGATACAGACAATACCCGAACGAGTGCCAAATTAATATTTATAAAATGTTTGGATTAGATCATGTTTGTAGGTTTTACTTGTTTATATAGGTCGCTCCTCGAGATACAAGGTGGGTTATCTCCAAATTTCTTAAATGCAAGATGGGTTAGGTATTTTAATTAAGTACAAGGTGTGTTAACTCCAGCAATTCCAACGACGTATATATGAGTTTTGTTTTAATTAAGAAATAGTTATTGTGCTGCTGTTAATTAGTAGAAATAAGCACACAAAAATTAATAAAAATACCAGAAACCCAGATTAATTCGTAGGTGAAATGATGCCGGCGTCATTGCTCTATTGTGCCATGCCACGAAAAGTTTTGAAATGTTAACTTCTAGCAAGGAATATACTTTATGATTTGTGAATGAAAAATGATTTTTGGCAATTAACCCAACTTATGTACTGAAATTTTTGAATGCAAATTTTCTATTGCAATGCTTTTTAAACGCACAACTGGAGTTAACCGACCTTGCATCAACATGATGGCGGATAACCCATCTTGCATTTAAGAAATTTGGAGATAACCCATCTTGCACCTTGAGAGCCGTATGCATGTTATAGGTGTCGTTGCCGAACTACCCCCACAAAAATCATTCCTAACCTACTTTATTATCCAAGCTATCAGGGTTTACTTTTACCTTATTGTTATTTATTATTTTTTTGCAGATCACAAAGGCTTATACATAGCTGTACATATATTATATACAGACGGTGGGGCGTAGGATATGATGAAATATACATACAACCGGAAATTTTACTATCGTTGCCGCTGTCGATACTGGATAAACCTAGTTTCGTCCTGTAGTTCTTGTTGCAACAACCAATCCCAAAATTTCATACGATCGGTAAATGGAGACACGATTGGCTTTGATTCGTCATTCAGGTCGTAAAGTATTTTCAAATTGTTGCTAAATGCTTCTGCTGGAGAAATTGGCAGCCATTGGGATGATGACACAATTCCTTCTTGAGGTTTTCTATTAGGTTTAAAATCGTTTTTAAAACAGGAATACCGAATTTCTATTTCACAAATGAATGGAGCAGAAATAATATAAATAATGTTTATATGCTCATATTTTAAAAACTCTAACTGTTAAAAACTAGATATTTAAAATCATTAAAAAATATTTTAAATCATTACACAAATATACACTTACCCGCTAAACGCAAATGATGCCCACAACTGGACAAGTTTTTCTGAAAATTCAGTTTCTCTTCCAGGATCGATATTTCTTAGGAAAGTAAGATCAAAGAAATATAGAAGTTCGTCCATATGAGTGACACCTGAACAATAATAAATGTTTTCTTAATATTTCGCCTGTTTATCAAAAAATCTTGTTTCCACTGTTATAAGAACGAACACCTGAATATTGCCAACCTTTAATATTCTGCATACCAAACATGGAATTAGCCGAATGATTTCCCATGAAACTGAAATGATAAGGAAATACGGGCACAAATTTTGCCAGCAATTGCATCAGAGTGTGACACCCGTACACAATGATTCTGTCACCGTACAGTTCTGATAAGGAATTTAACATATCTGAAGAAATTTGCTGACTGCCAAAATAAAATTGTCGGATTCTTTGCGAAATCTTATTCATCTGGTCGGTGGGTAGAGCAAGATTTGAGTATTGTAATGTAATTGGGGCAATGCGATCCCAATCGTCGTTTAATTCTTGGAGGAGCTTAGGAGATTCGGATATCACTATACATATTGAAATGAATTTAAGTTGGGATTAAGTTTTATTTTAACAATAAAGTCAATAATTAATGTAATTATTAAAATTGTTTTAGTAATAATTTTTAATTGAAATAAATAAAATACTAACTTTGTGCATGTCGAAGAAGTCCTTCGTCTTTATTAATTCCCATAAGAACCGGCACTTTATGAAATCTTCCTTCGATGAGTTTCTTTAGAGGATGTTCCGACAAGAAAATTATGCCCGGTGGGACTGGCTCACCCGTTACTTTCATTGGAACTTCCACTGTAGCAGCAAGAATTCCAATTGGATCCATCTGCCATTCCTTTAACATTGTAAATATTTTTGTACGTGTTGAAATTTTTACAGTATTTTTATACAGGCAAAATAATAAATGCTTAAATCTAATAAAGAATTACACTAACTATACAATTAAAGGCGACCTTACCAACATTTCCTCCCGGGCAAGCACCAATGACAACACATCCTTCGACCGTAAACAATGAGCAAGTTCCATGGTACTCGTCCCATTGCAATTAAGTTTCCCAGCAAATCGGCGGGCTTTGTCCACAGGGTTCTGCGTAAGAGCCCATGGTGATAATGCCGATCCGCTTTGGAGGATTGCCTTGGAAAATAGCCCTGTAGCAAAACAATTGTAATTAATTATTATTTATTTAAATAACTATAGCAATCATTTATAGAAACTAAAATCTTATTATAGACATTGTGTATAATTTCTTATTTATTTTGTAAATAAATCATAGATAACCGATCCAGTTAACACGTATTATGTTAAAAGCAATATTTCTTTAAACCTTTAGCCATTGGAGATACCATCAGCAAGGAAATGGCGGCAGCCCCGGCATTTTGTCCCATGACAGTTACCATGGCGGGATTGCCACCAAAAAATCCAATGTTATTTTTGACCCATTGTAAAGCCATAATCATATCTTTGAGTCCCATATTGCCCAGGATTTCTCCATCTCCCGTTGTGAAAAATCCTGATGAGATACAATATTTTTTTCAACACATGTACTTATTTTGTATAATTTGACATTTTAAGAGGGTCGTAAACAAATTTAATATATAATACAATTTTAAATCTCTGTTTTTATATAATTTAGTAATAATCGGCCTCTTTACCAAGGGCTCCCAGACGATAGTTAAACGTCACAAGAATTAGATCCTGGTCCATGAAATAGCGGGCGCCATATTCATCACCACCCCCGTAGTGGAAATCTCCGCCGTGGATAAATACTATTACTGGTGCAGGCGCAGCGGATGGTGGTCGACGCAAAATGTGCTAAAAAATTAAATAATGGTAGATTAGTATTTCAAATAACAATAATTTGTACATATCTCATTCACGTATTCGTTATTATAATTTTATTATTAATGCCTTTATTAATTAACATCATTGGCGAAGGATCCCAAAGTATCCTTTTCTATCCCTTTAACACTGAAATTGGTACCTTTGAAACTTCACCGACGATATGCTCTCTACGTCTCTACTCATTAGAATTTCTAAAGTTTACCAACCTCAGGCACGTGGACGGTCAAATAAAGACAATCTTCGTTCCCTACGACAATCCCAGGAAAACCAGGTCGGACTTGTGGGCAAAGTTCGCTTTTCTGGGTGGCATCCCGAATTCCTTTCCAAGGAAGTGGCGGCAGCGCCATCTACATGTTCATGAATATTTTGGAACAAAATTTAAATAATTTAGTTCAACTTTATAGGTAATCCGATTTTTTTAAAACCTCAAAGCGTCTCGGTGGTGTTACATAAGGGATTCTCATAAAACTATAATATTTTCTGGACTTCCTGGAGTACATGAGCTGACCGCGGAGAAATCCTTGAGGGATTCGAATGACGTCCGGGTCATATTTAATATTCTCTATTTTTCCATTTATCTGTAAATCCCATGGTTCCACGTTGCTTTCAATATTTTTATTAGAATTTATTGGCGTTTCCACTGCATCCGAATCCGACCTGCAGAAATCCGGATTGTCCATGCAAAACTGAGGATTTTTGCCCGAGGAATCAGAATCGCCCGTAGAAATTGGAATTATTAAAGAAAGTATTATTACTATTAACATGGTTGAAAAAATTGGGTAATTTGAGGTACAAATGTCAACCGTTTTAATATAAAGAAAGCAATTGTTAAAATATTTATTTTTATATAGGTCCTTAATTTAAATCAATTTCGAGAGCAACTCTGTACTGCTAGCAGAATTGAATAATCATTTTGTTTTTACGATTAAATTTTGAGCATCTTCCATATTTTAATTATTTATGTACCATCGATTAACTGAAATTAGGTAAAAACAAGTTAAAACCTTGTGAGTGGCATCGATTATTCATTTGTTTTGTGAGAATTTAAACATTCAATCAATAGGTTAACCTTTAATGTAATGAGTAATTTCTAAAAATTTAAGATAGAAAAATCTGTAAACAATGTTTATTTGCATGTTGATCATACATTATCCCCAGTCTCAATGTCATCTGCGGTAAAAATTACTCATTTTTTTAATAACTGCATGCATCCGTCCTTTGTTTTTTTATTTGACGCGGACAGGATGTAAATAATTAAATTGTGCCATTGTTGTCCTTTTATTCCATATCCGAAGCATAAATTGCAGATGTTTATTATTTTGGTACATCCGCTTTGGCCTTTCTGACTGATTTCGATATGAATCTGTTGTTTTTGTCATGGAATTAAATTACGATGTCCAAGTAAAACGCAAAGTCAGTAACAACCATATATACGAAAACCGGTCATATTTAGCAAAGTTGTTACCGTAATTATTTTAAAATGACATACTTTTTAGCTTTCAAACCGGTTAGGTTTGCTCGCAATTAAAAAGTCCAGTCGCGTGTCATTATGTGATATTTTATAGTAAGTATAGCAACAATTATACATGTTTAGAAGCAATTTATGTATTTTATACACCCAAATATTCTACTCCAGCCTAAGTACCAGTAAACATGACAATATTCCCTCAAAATTATTTTCTTCCATACTATTCGCTAGATTTTATGCTTAATTTATATCATTCTTCGTCCATCCGAGCTATTATCAGCCTCAAATAAATTACTAAAATTAATAAACCTACTATTAAATAATATTTTTAAAGTAATTTAAAAGCGTAAAATCATCATGGATCCGCTTCTACTGGCTTTTCAATATTTAATGGTGGCCTATTTGGGAACCCCGTTACAGTCTTTGTTTTCGGATTTTTCTGCAGGGGATAAAAACGAGAAATTTAATGAATATTTCCCGAACAGTCAGGGCGCTGAAATAAAAGAATATGACTTTATTATTGGCAAGTATCTATCTGTGTTAATTAACAAAAAAATCTAGTTGTATTGTAATATTTCGGTTTTTTAAAAAATAGTTGCTTTGTTTGTTGTTCGTTAAAATAGTTTTTTGTTCTTCGTAAAAATATTTGTTTAATAATTAATAATTATCATGTTTGTGTGGTTTAGTCGGAGGCGGCTCGGCCGGATGTGTCGTTGCAAATCGATTATCAGCAGAAAACTATCAAGTATTGTTGTTGGAAGCTGGTGGAAATCCATTCCCATTGACATCCATTCCGTCCATGGCTATGCGTATGATGAATGAGCCGGACATCGACTGGAATTATAGGACCGTGCCCCAGAAGGACACTTTTAGAGCCTACATTAACAATGTAAAGGGAATTGTGTAATCGTAGCATTTCCTAATAACAACAAAATAATTCCATCGAAAAAAACTATACTTATACTATACACTTATAAATCTTATGCAATGTTATATACCTTCAGTCATATGTTGTTTAAAAAAGTTTATCGAAAAATGTTTAGAGCTATACATTGAACCGAGGCAAGGCCTTAGGAGGAAGCAGTCTACTTAACTTCATGGTGTATATGCGTGGTAATCCCTTTGATTTCGATCATTGGGCTGAAATAACGGGGGATGATAGCTGGAAATATGAGAATGTCATTCCGATTTTTAAGCGGATGGAAAACTATCATGGCAGTTTCCCTAATGGTACAAATTTATTTAGCTTACTTAAAATTCTTAATTAAATGTTTATATTTAGGATTAGTTTAGCAATCTATACATTTCTTATTATTTATTATTTTTGAATGCATAATGTTTATGTTTTGAATTTTGACCGATTTTGCTTATTGAACTGAATTCAAATCAATATGAAGGTTTGATTATGAATTTATTGTTTAATTAATGTTTTAGATCAACTCCATGGAACCGATGGTCCTTTGTATATCGAGACCCCAAATTTTGTACCAATGCTTGATGAATGGCTTGCGGCTGGGATGGAGTTGGGACTGAAGGTCAATGACCCGAATGGGTATCAGAATGAAAGTATGAGAATTATTTAAGTATTATTTATTATTATTTTTATTATTTATTATTATTTATTATTATTATTTTTATTATTTATTATTATTTATTATTATTTTTATTATTTATTATTATTATTATTATTTTT
>JAQGAK010002601.1:0-19334 GCA_034696945.1 Lipothrix lubbocki
ATGTTCATGGTATTGAACATTCATCCCATGTTTCAAGTTCCTATTTTATTAGGAAATACTACTTTAGAAGGAAGTGGGCAAATATTATCATATCCTCTGGACCGTTCTATGGACAGACTTAATTTGGTATGCAAGAGAACAAGTGGGAAGCGTTCTGTTCCAATCACGACTGCTACAGTAAATAACAAGCTGGACTTCCTGTCTATAGTGGACATCACTGAGGCTACACACTTCGTGGAAAGTAGGGAATACACCGGAACAACCGTCATTTCCATGGAAACACAGAAAACAATATTCAGCCAAGATGAGCTTCAGACTAAATTAAATACAATTAAAGCTATATTAGAACAGGAAGTCCCCCCGGAAGAAGAGGATACTTACAACTTAACTGGATTCAATGTAAACATATTTTCAGACGTACTTCCCAAAACACAAATCAGCGTTGGAAGTTTGGAAGAAACCGACGACGTGTTGAATATTCTTGAAAGCTCTTTTGCCAACGATCAGACACAAGGAATTACAAAGTACGTTCTACATCCCATTAGCAATATACAACTGGAGTACGGAATAATTTCCCAGAAAGACTTGGATCCTGCCATGGATTTTACTGGCCTTCTGGATTTTGCTAATTACTTCGATCATTTAGCGATTCTCAAGTTTGGCATTGACAATGAAACCAGATTCCTAAAGGAATATTACGAATGTACACCTGAAGTACATAGAAAGATCATTGATAGCCTTCAGAAAGATTTCCAGAGTAAGATGGAGTCCTGGCTTGAGAAACTTGAAGCACACCATCCCAAATACTTCATTACTGGAGATTCTTCTGAGTTGAAACAAGATTTAGAGGAAGTCCAGAATATCATTGCTGATGGTGAGGCTGCTTTGAAAATCTTGAAGGACTTAACATATCGCCTGAGCGAGGCCAGAAGTCTCTATAGAGTAGCAACAAGCGCAACCCACAAGTACATCACAAACGAAAGCCTTTGGAGCGATGCGTTTTACGAAGCAGTAACTTTACGGGTATACTTTCTCCATTATCAACTAGAATGGATGGAAGACCATGAGGTTGTCTGGTTGGAAAACTTGTCCACATTTTTCTCACAGTGCGTCGATACCTCTCGAAAATGCTTCATCATCGATTGCTCCTTCTTTTCCAGCAACCCATTCATTTGCAAGAATGTTAGCCAGCCAGTCATTTTTGAGTATTATAATGGTATTTTAGAAAGTGACGATGTGCTGGAGAAGCTAAAGAAAGAGACAGGAGGTATAATATAATTATATGTATTACATCATGATTATAAAAGGGTAATAAAAAGTGGTATCTAGAGCGAGTAAAAACTATTGAAAAAGTATTGTTAGCTAATCTTTTATATGAATTCACTCAGGCGACGAAAATAAGCAAAAGACTCTGAGAGACCTGCTGAATAAACACGAAGAAGAAGAACAAACGCAGTTTGAAGAGATTAACAAAGCTACCACGGGTGAGATTATTGCTACTCTTCCTCTCTCTCTTACTATAAATATGCTCATGTATGTTTATATATAAGTATAAAGTAACCCCAAATAATATTTCCAGGTGCTACAAACTACTTATCTACAAACCTGACAAGTGCTGTGGATAAGTTGATTGGGGATTTGGAGGCTGCATTGAAATCCTCTTCCGGTGCCCTTCCACCACTTCAGTACATCTACATTCAGTATGCCAATGAGAAAAGTCCCCAGGAAATTTGGCCAACCACCAACTCACAGTGGCAGGATGTATCTCTGATGCTCGACCCCACAGTACGTACACAAGGCAAGTTCTGGAACAAGTTCAGAAAAGATTAATACAAAATTTAGGATCATCTTATGTACATTTACCGGTATATTCGATTCTGTGAGCAACATTTGTGTCAGTCCATAAATGAACTTATATAAATTATACAAATAATAAATATCCTGACAATAATTCCAACAATTAAACGGTATTCGGATTTCAATGAATCAAACATTAAGAGCTCATTCATTATTAAATAGCATATACATGTAACCTTTACTGGTTTATTTCAGCTAAGCATATAACCTAGCAACACAAATATTTGTCTACACCCATTTAATAGTCCAGCAATTACTTATGTAAATGGCCACAATCTAATAAATATTTGTACTTATATTAAAAGTTACACCTTTGGCGACGTGTGCAAATGGAATCAAAATCCGATTTTAATAGAATATCAAATCGCTTGTATAGTAAATTTAAAGAGCGGACAATAAAGATGTAAAAGTATTATCGTACTATCAACAAAGATTTTGTTGCCTTTTGCAACAAAATAAATTTGATAAATAAATTTGTATAAAACGCTAACATCAGGTGTAATCCTGTCATGACCACACTGAATATTGTCACAAGATTACGGCTGGCTTAACGATGCTCGCTTACAATAGAGATATCGCTTTACACCTGGATTAAATTTTATTGCTTGTAAATTACAACATCCCTGAGATCTTTTAATATTTAAAGTCATAAAAATGAGTGCCTAAAAGATATTTCGTTGACATTTTATGCCCATGACTTTAATGGATTACAACGACTTCATTTCTCCGGAAATCTGTCGGCAACATAAACAGTAAACGTACTATGCCCACTAAACTACTTGTAATCAAATTATTGGAGGTTCTTTCTTGCTGCCTGTAATGTTTACACCTCATAGTGAAAAGTAATTACACTACTCGCCTACTGTTTCATACGTACATAGTATAGTTTATATTAGTACATCTGGGAAAGTACATTAAGAAGACCGTTTTGTATACAGCCTTGAGTTTTCAACATCAATATCCTTACATCCTGTGCCTAAAGAAAGGAAAACTTTCATAAAAACGCAGGTAACGTTTACATACAAAATTTTCCTTTTTTTCGTTTACATACTCAAATTTATCAAAACAAACTAAAAAATTACATTCCTACACAAAAGTTGCATGGTTTGATGTAAAACATTCATATTTAATAGGTAGTATCCTATGATGGCTTCCGGCCGAGTGCAACAACTAACGACTGTAATACTAATAGTATTGCAATTTTTCCCATTCGACTCCAATGCAATTGAAATGGCAGCTATTGGCAGAATAGCACAACTTGGGGAGTTTTACGACGCCACCGAGGAAAAATTCTTGAATCAACTGATGTTTTCAAAACGGCTTCCACCGGAACTTAATCTCGTCAATGTTGCTGACACGCCTAGCACCGAGACCAAGTTCAAAGTAATTCAGTCCCTATCACAGAAGATTGAATTCCTTGACATATCCGCTTCTATGGCTGTAAGCTTGAAATGCTCTTCCTTCAGCATAGATGTCAAAGGGTCAGCAAGTTATGTCAACGAGGAAAAGAAGAGTGCCAAATTCATGGAGGGATTTCTCGTGCACAAAACCAAGACGGTGAAAGAATCAGTGGACGTCTTCTATGAAGGTATTCGACCATATGTGGACGTAATGGGTCTAATGGAAACAACAGCAACCCACGTTGTTACTGGGATTTATAATGGTGCGGACGTTACAGTGAAATTCACTGACACCAATCAAGAGAACCAAGATCTCCAGGAGATCAAGGGAAAGCTCGAGGTTGAGTTCAAAATTTACAATATAGAAGTAAAAGGGTCTGCAGAAGTAAATATTACCGATGGAGACTATAGCAACAGCTCCCGTTATGATTTGCAAATATCCGGCGATATCCCCATGAAGACAATCCCTAGGAACGCTTACGAGGTGGTGGAGTTTATTAAAACCGTACCTGAACTCCTGGAAGAAATAAATGACGGAAGAGGAAAACCCATGTTGTACATTCTCACCCCTCTCGGAGACCTCCAACAGGCTTATGAACTGGAATATATGAACGCCAAAATCGTTCAAGACATCGATGATGGCGTCCTCAATCAAATTCTTGAAGTTTTTGAGGAGATGAGCAAAACCCGACAAAGCTTGAACGACTTGCAGGAAGAATTCAATCACTACACCGAAACTTGCATGACTCCGAGTCTAAAGAAGTCTCTCGATAGTCTTAGCAATTCCTTCGATACTAGATCAGGAGAGTTTACGTCTGACATTAGAAAGGGGCTGATAAGTGTACGGTCTAAAACTCACGAGTCATCAATCCTACATGACATAATTGGAACTTACATGAAAGACATTCATTCCTTCGAGAAAGTCAACGAACAACTGGACTTTGGGTTCGACAATGGAAAACGCAAGATTCAATTTTACAAAGCATTTATGGAGCATGACATTACATACCTGACGGAGGCCGATTATGAGGCTGACCTCATCAGAACCACAAATGAAATCTTCTATGTCCTCTTTTACAATCTGGAGTTAGTGGACAATGACACAGTTGCTTGGGATGATGCGACGAACCTGTTTCTAACTCACTTGCAACGAGACTGGACCAAACTGAAAGTAGTAGATTGCGACTTTCCTCTCGGAAACAAATCAACCTGCAGTCAACTTACCAAAAGTGTAATCCACGGGTTCGTAATGAACAAAAAAGTATCCTCGGACGTGGTTGCTGATCACGCGACGCTGAAACGTTCAAGTCCAATAAGACTCCCCGCCATGGAAAATCCCAATCCATTTGAACCCCAAACGTTATACAACATTGGTCAAATGTATAATTGGCAACGTGGAGAGTTCTTGGACTCCTTCATTTTAAAAGCAGAAGAAACTAACGACGAAAATGACGAAGATCAGAAACAAAGAAGTAAGGAATCTATGACTGATTTAAGATGTGAGATAGTCCCATCAACCTGGAAAGATACATTCCTTGGTCTGAGCGTACCTCCTTTACTACAAGTCCCGATTCTTCTTAACAAACGGTTTTTATCTGGAAGCGGACAAGTCCTCAATTATGAAAAGAAGCCCGAGATTGACCGGATGCACTTGATGTGTGAAACACGGAATCATATGGTGTCTATGAATATATCTGATGACAACCCTATTAAATCTTTGGACTTACTGTCGTTAATATATTCCGACCAAGGTACTCATTTCATTCAAGGGATCGAATACGTAGCAGTTTCTGTTGTCTCAATTGAAACAAGCCATACAAACGAATCCATGACGTTACTCCGACAAAAACTAGAAGTTCTTAAAACTGAACTTGAGATTCAAGACAAAGGAAATTCCGACAATTATGATCCCAACGAAATTGACTTAGAAGGTTATAAATTACGAATTTTTTCGGATGTCTTTGCTCAGAGTCAGTCCATCGCTACAACTGTTGAAGAAGTAAAACAGATTTTCCAAGGAATTGGAAACATCTCAGAAGACGTCACCATGGGAACAGCCATGTACACGTTGTATCCACTCAGCAGCATTCAATTAGAATACGGCATCATTTCAAAGCCTCGCACTATTGATCCTTCAAAAACTTTCAATGGCATTCTGGAGTTTGCGTCCATGTTTGACAACCTACCGGAGCTCAAACAAAGCGTGGAAAAAGCGGTTACGGTTTTCGACCGTTATCACGACTGCATGCCCGTTGTTTTAAGAGAAGAAATGCAGGGTTTAAATGACAACTTCACTAACCATTTGGCAGCGTGGCATCAAAAACTCGACGAATCATTTTCACGCTTCCATAATACTGGAGAGACCCTGGAACTAGAACGATCGTTAGTAGATTTTGAGCAGCTTTATCAGGAAAGCCAATACGCTGTGGTCAGGTTAGAGTTGATGAAAGACAAATTAAACGGCACGATGGAATTTTATGACGAATGGCGTGGCATCACAGATGGCTATATTTCATCCGAACGAGCTTGGCGAGAGGCATTTTATAAGTCCGTCAACAAGAGGTCGTATTTCCTTATATATCAGTTCAGTTGGTTAGACAGTGCTAATCAAACTTCTTGGGCGGAAAACAGGGATAGATTTAAGTCTTTGAGTGGAAATGACACATATAGTACTACCTTCATCCTGGATTGTTCTTTCTTCCCGAAGGATTTCGATGGCTGTCAGACTACAAAGAATCTCGTTATTCACGAGTATAGCATTGGCATCCGCTTAACTGACGACTTCGTTGAAAAGGAAAAAAGTGCAGATGGTCTGTATTTTGAAAAGTTTTTCTTCCTTTTTAATTTTGATCGTCTTTTTTCTTATTTCACAGAAGGTTGTTAATATACTTTGTACGATTTTATACGTAGGTGATTTAACTGAGCTGGAAAAACTTAAAGAAGACATCCCCAAGCATATCAAAGAATCAGAGGATACTTATGCAAACTGTGTTACAAACTCTTCAGGTAACTGAAGCGCCAGAGATTACATATAATTTGATTTTCATCATAGTGTACATATCATATAGTGTATATTAATCCATGCGTCCATGAGCAGAATAACAAAATAAAAGTTCATGTTAATGCTTTTTAAAATTATTTTTAGCTCTCGAACAGGAACTGAAGCAGTTTAAAGCTGCTACCCAAATAAAACTTGATGAGCTTACGAGCAAAGTGGCCGTGGAGGGCGGCAGTCCTCCGTTAGGTTTCTGCTACAAACAGTACACTGGCGGCGAATTTGCTGCTCCTGTCGTTTTGTGGAATGAGACGACTTGGAAAGATGTTACTGCCGAACATCCAGAACTTACTAAAGACAGTGCTTTGTGGAGAAGAATAACCTAATTGCATTATGTCACCTTGTAAAACAATGTTTACATTACGTTTGGGCATTGATGCTTTATTGTATAACAATGTATCTATTTTTATTAAGTAAGCATGTTTGACGATTGAAATAAATATTATGAAAGATTGTGCTCTGTGCATCCTCACGAACTTCAGTAAAAATTTAGCTTTATAAAGCATTCAATTGAGAGGAGCATATAATTGTTATCATTATTAATCTAGTTTACCTATGCAGTTCACTGATTTTAATTGTGCTTCAGTCGTTCCGTTAATCTTATTTTGTACAATGGGTGCCGCTAACTCTTTCCCTTCTTCCAACTGGGACTCCGTGGCGCAACGGTAGCGCGTCTGACTCCAGATCAGAAGGCTGCGTGTTCAAATCACGTCGGGGTCATCGAAACTTTTGCAATTTTAATTATAGACAATACTTTTTAAAATTTTCATGGCAAGTATTCATTTTGTTTGTTGAGACAACCTAACGCAATTGTTTGTACCAACTACGACTCCGTGGCGCAACGGTAGCGCGTCTGACTCCAGATCAGAAGGCTGCGTGTTCAAATCACGTCGGGGTCAAATATAGTTTTTGTCATTTTTTGGTGAATATTTTTGCATAATTATTCAGTAAAAATACTGATTCATATTTATGAGATGTATAGGGAATATTTTCTGCTTCATTTTCATAGTCAATTTCAATTTTATAGTCATGCTTGATCGCTTAAAAAATTAATTGGAATTGGTACGTCGAGAATATAATGATCTCATTATTTATTCATAAATTTAAAATAAACAAAATATACGATTGGATTCTCATTGTAATTTATGCTTTAAATTCAACAATTTTGCAAGTAATATTTTTGCTATTACATGTACACATACAATGTATAGTATTATTAATGTATTTATTTAACTAATAGTAATCTCTACAATTCTTTATTAGTAAATCTGCCTAATATCTACGTTAACGGCAAAACAATGTCGTATGTCGTATCTGTCTTCATCATTGTGTCTGCAACCAGATCGGGTACAATGTCAAACATGACTGTTTTCCACTCCTTACATCATTCGATTCAGCTACGAACGACATGCTACGTAAGAAATACCGTCCACCCAGAACTCCAGTTACGTCAGCAGTGACTTGATCACCATCAATGCGAATATTTTTTCGGCCACTTACTTCCAATATATGTGCAATTTGCTTTGCGTTAATATTGTTGCCCCTTAGATTGTTACCCTCGTAGAAGGTTCCGGTGGCTGTAAATTGGATCTTAGGATTTTCAAGTATAGTTGCCAATGAGCAAACTTCAACCTGGCTGGAGCTTTCGGACCCTTCAAGCAAGCTGACGTCCCTGTCAATACTCACATCCTTCGCCCTTCCAATCTTAACTTTTCTTCCCATCGTTGTGGGAATATCTGAAGCTATGACGTCCGACCCACCAAACCACAAACCCAGATGTAGATCCTTTATCAAGTGAGTTTCACTCCATTTGAGATCGTCTTGTAGCGTGATGACCTCTTGGAATATCTTGGCGTGATTAATTTTTTGGTTAAGATTAATCCCTAATCCTTTAGAATTCGGCATCGCATAAACCAAATTGTCTTGTCCAATAAGCTCCATTCGAGTATTGACTTCTTCCATTGCTAGAAAGTCCGCTGTACCAATGTCAAATCTGAACTCACTCAATTCAACCACTAACTCTGGATAGGTGGATGTTAGTATTTCATAATTGCTTTGTAATAACTGATTGCCCTGGTAGCCTACTGATATTGCCTTTGTGATGGGATTAATGTTTCCGGCCAATTTGGTTGTTATATTATCTTTGGTTACCTCAGTACTTCCAACGTAGTAGGTGGCTCCGCTGAATGCAATTTCATCTCCCGAATATGTCCATTCATCGGAAGATCCTTCGGATTGCATGGCAACACTGAAAGGGGCAGTAGCTCCGTGTGAACTTGGTTTCCAGGTCAAAATACAGTTGTTGGGATTCGTGAGGATTTGATACATGGAGTAATTAAATTCCCTTCCAGCGTAAGCGATGTGGATTTGACCATCTTTGAAAAATTGGATACGTCCGAATAGCCATTGCGAGTCGTGGAAAACTCTTCCGACATATTCTGCATCGGCTTCATTTTCAAACCTGTAGTTGGCTATTACACTTCCAGTTGGAGGATGATTTCCGCTGGTTGCATTACCATAACCTGCAAGTTCCCACTTCAAGGGACAAAACAGTGCACTTTCGACTACATTGACACAAACGACCAGGCAGGATAAAATAACGAGGTAATGCATGATGACTTGATGATACTTGATACAGGCGATGATTACAACTAGTTATTTCTATTTATATGATCATCGCAACATTTGCATTGAAATTTCGCAACGGAATGAACAATCACTACGGATGGATGAGTGGATTAGCCGGATAAGATAATGTACCTAAGTGTGCCAATACAATGCCAGTGTTAAAATTCACGTTCGTGGAGAATTTACTTAATGATATGGTATCATCATTTTATTGTATTCAATCAGCTTAATAAATCAATAATATTGCTTATATATACTTTCTATGTGGTTTGGGATGCGTCGCGACATTTTGATTAACATGTACACCAAGGGTAAATTAGTATCAGGGTAAACAAGCGTAACTAATATCTAAAACTAAATTATTTGCTTGTACCTTTACAAATCCATGTCTTAAAATTATATACGTACCTATGTATTGTAATATTTATAAGTACATTTTTTTGCTGAATATGTTTCTACATATTTAAAGTAATTTTGAATTTTTATTTGAAAATATGTTGCCGTAATCTTGCTAGCCAACAGAATATGTCAGAATATTAAAATCATGGACAGCTGTATTTCAAGTTCTAGGTTCATCATGTAAATCCAAACATTTTCCTGCCTTGTTACCAGACTTGTCAAGAATGAATTCATAGGAGCTTAAATCCAAAGCAAATCTTCCTTTTAACCTTCCCTTGATATCGGTTGTGACTGAGTTTGACTCCGGAAAAGTATCTACTATTTTTCTACCCAGCGAGTCCATAATTTCCTTCAGCTGCTCAACATTCATGCCGTCAGCCCTCAACTCGGCTATGCCATCAAATCCGATTTCAGCGGTTTCCTCGGGTTTAAGGATCACCGTGCAAACTTGAATATTCCTGTTGTTGGCAATTGTAATGGTTTTTGAAAATTCGATATTTCTAGGACGCTCAATCTTAATTTGCTTGCCCTGGATTTGAACTAATTGGCGGACATCCGATGTTCCAAACCACAAGGCAAAGGAAACATCCAAGGAAGACAATCCAACCCACCCCATATCTTCTTCAAGTATAAATCTTTCATTTAGAGTTTTTGCATGCTTGATTTCTTCCAAGTCGTCTTTGCTTCCTCCGGTCGATATTTCTATCAAGGAAGACCCGATTAGTTCTTGTAGTGCTTTATTGTAAGCGTCCGTTCTGTCAGTTTTATCGAATCCAGTAATTTGCAATGATCCATGCAGTTTGGGGTAGATTGAGACCAGTATATCAAAAACTCGGAGGAACTGCTCCCCTCCTTGATGAGTAACTGCGAGACCCTTTCCCGAATGAACCGTCCCACCAATTGTGTAGCCATCGACTTTCCCTCGTCCTACATATGTATCTGCCCCAAGGGTTGTGGGAACGTAACCGTCCGGTGGAAAATTTGGAAAACCAGTTTTGTCGGATTTAACCCATTCCACGATACAATTATTAGGATTTGTTAAGACGTCATAATTTTCTCGAAATATTTCTTGGCCTTGTACTACGACGGAAACTTTTTGTTTTCTTGAACTTAATTTGGTCGCAATCCACTCTCCAACAAATACCCTGGCAGTATATTCTCCTGGTCCCGATTCAATTGCCCTGTCAGGAACTGAGCCTAAGGAACCTGCTTGCCACTCGAGGGCGCAAGGGATGCTCTTTACTAAGACAAGCGACTGGGCCAGAATTGACGATATTAACAACACTTTTAACAGCTTCATGGTTAAGCAAGCAAATGATGCCAGATGCCACACAAATAACCACGAAAGGTGACTGCGTTGTATTTTTAGTTCCTCAAATGGATCGGGCTCAAGAGCTAACCATTGAAATGTCATTGTTATTTTAGCTCAAAATCCGTGCTTATCTTGACAGGATCGGCTTACACTAGATTCGGTCTATCAGGAATGCACCCAATTGCTCAATTATGGTGCATATATGTGCTATTGAATTTGCTAATTATATGGATTAATATGTTTAAAATAATGTCATAACCTTGTTTGATAAAATGTCCATCTGTAACTATCCTCAAGTGTTAATGATATACAATTTATTTGCATAACTATTAATGTGGAATTCATGGTTGAAATACTAGCAGATCTTGAACTAGTTACTTATATAATTTATAAAGCAATCTCCGGAATGTAGCATGATTGATGACATACACGATGGAATGATACCCCATAATCATTGTGGAAACACGGTCAATGTCAAGAGCTTAACGTTTTGTATCTAGAAAATATTTCATCATGAAAGATAATATCGAAGTCTACAATATTCATCTTGTTGTAGGATTTATTTTGTACGTATAGGTTTGTGCACATTTCTTCTAAACAGTCTTCTGAACAACCTTTAGCACCATTTAACAAGTCGAATCTGCTAGTGAATCAGTTCCAAATATTGCGCATAAGTGTGAAAATTCTTCAAATATGTCTTCCAAAGACATTGCGTTTTGTTTACTGGTGAGCTTTATTATTGTGAGTACTACGACCGCGAATACCCCTGGGGCTCCTTGTCAACCAAATAATTGTGACAGCGGAACCACACGCTTGGAATGTCGGGGACAACAGTGTTTTTGTCCTAACGGAAACAGGTTTGATTGGAAAACTGGGAAATGCTATTTGCTGGTAGGATGGAGCTGTTCAGGTATTAGTCAGAACGATTGGACTCCAAATTCTGTGTGCCCTAATAACAGACTTCAATGCCAGCGGTTTTTTACGGAAACCAGATTTAAAAAATGTGCAAAGATGCATGGCGACCCTACTTGTGCTTCCGATGCTGAGTGCGACGAAGATGCGTTTTTAGAATGTCCTACTCTTACTCGCACATGTTCTTGTAAGGCTAACTCCGTATTTGATCCAGACGGAAACAAGTGTGTTTTGAAAGCAGAGGAGATTTGTTCACCAGATCCTCCTAAAACCGACGAGGAACTACAAAAATGTTCAAAATTTTCAACTTGTGCTTTGGATGGCGCTGACACTAAGTGCAAGTGCGACCAAGGATTAAAACCAAATGGCGACGATTTATGCAGAGCCACTCACGAAAGCCCTTGCGACAGTAAGAAGCCCTGTGATGAAATTGAGCATTTGATCTGTAACGGTACAGCTGTGTGTGGCTGTAGACACGATGCTATTTACGAGAAGGTAACGGTCTCTGACTGTCGCATTCAGGCCAATAAACAATGCACAAAAAGCAGTGACGAAAAATGTGTGACTTATTCAGACTGCAGAACAGATGTAAATGGAAGAGATTACTGCATGTGTGATACTGGATTAATTTCAAACCAATTAGGCCAGTGTGTTCTAGAATACGGAGACCAATGTAATAACGGATACCCGTGCAATAAAGAAGCTCATCAAGATTGTCTAAGCAACATATGTCAATGCGAGGAACCTAATGCAATGCAAGTATCAGCATGATAATTACGTATGTTCCCCTAATTCGCCTAATTAATGTTATTTTTCTCCTCTCTACATAGATACGACAAGCAGACCAAATCCTGCTATATTCCGGCTGGAGATACATGCACCAGGGACAAAACTCCTTGCCTTGCTAACTCAGAATGTATAATTACTACTGGTGACCAAGGAACCTGTTACTGCATGGATAATGCTATTCCTAAGAACGGGATATGTGTTAAGCCTTACGGAAGAACATGTGACCCCGAAAATTCTCTCTGTGATCCCTTTACCTTTCTTGGTTGTAATGCATCTACTTTACTATGTGAATGTGCTAGGGAAGAAACGTTTTATGATGGATTTACATGCAGACTCAAAGTAAACGCAGGTTGTGTTGACGGTCCTGGAAATCAACAGTGTGTGGACCATGCGAACTGTGCTGCCGGTGTATGCCAATGTAGTAGTAAGTGAAGTATTCAAATATAGTAAACACCTCAAACAAGAGTTTAATAAAAAAGATTGAATATTCTAATATAGATATGCAGTAATACCGTTACGCATTGTAATTAAATATCTAGCCTATCCCGGTGACACTGGTTTAATTGGAAACCAACTGGGGCAGTGTGTTCGAAGTTACGATGCTCCTTGCGGAAATGGTGAGACAGGAGACTGCGACCAAGAATACGGGCATCAGGTTTGCGGCAGATTCGACCGTTGTGAATGTCAGGAAAGAGACAACATGTCATACAATGGCACGGACGGCAGATGCTATGTCTTGAAGGATAAACCATGCTCTGCCAATGGCGTTCCATGTCAAGACGGATTAACTTGTAACGTAACATGCACCTGCGACGGAAACATGGGGTTGGTTGAGGACGAGGACGGTAAATGCGTACGGGTATTAGGAAGCAAATGCGATAACAATTCTCCTTTGGGAAGATGCAAGGAGGATGCCTACATGACATGCCTGAATAACAGCTGTCAGTGCAATGAAGGATATGTCGAAGAAGGTGAAGGACTTCGTGGGAAATGTGTTGGAAGCTATAACCGGCCTTGCGGTGAAGATGACAATTGCAATTTCAACGCGTCCTTGGTTTGTAATAGGAATGATAAATGTGATTGTGCTAGTCCAACAGATCAAGAGTACGACATTAAGACCAGTCACTGTTGGACAAGACTGAATGGGGTATGTCATATTGCAATTGAAAGTATTGGAGAGGGTGAAGTTCCATTACTGTGCAATCAAGAACACCTATTGGCCTGCAAAAGAACTGGTGAAGACAATGGACGAAATTTAGGAACCTGTCAATGCATGCAAGGATATGAAGTGTTTCTGGGTGCTTGCACTAGAGGGGGGAGTACGAGCATTTTCAGTGGAATAGCTATTTCTGTTATCGTAATTTCAATGCTATCCAAATTTGTTTTATTGTAGTATACAAGAATCCAAAGAAAACTTATAATACATAATCGATTTATTAGCAGTTTCTAATAATGTATAATAAAAGCTGGAATTGATTTTGTAATAACTTGAATGATTAAAAATAAAATTAATACATTATGAATACTTGTTACTGAAATTTCAAGTACTTCTTGTACTTAATATGATTCAGGATTCATGGCAGCCATCTTCGCAATTATCCCAATCACGTTCACAGGGCCCATAGGCATACTGATCCTCTGGTCCCGTAGCCGCAACTATATTAAATCAATACAACTTCTATCAATATGAATTATTTAAAATGTAACACGACAACAAATTAATAAAATAAATCATCACCATTTTTTGCCTTTATAGGCATGAAATGTTTGCATTCACACATAGTAAGAACTATATCTGTGAAATAATCTGTAGTGAAAATTGTTGTTATTACCTTGGTTGACACAGTAGCGAAAAACGGAATTACAGTGCTTCACACAATCATCAACTTGATACATTCGTCTTCTCCCCATTCCAAAACACAAGTCCAGGGTCTGGAGGAGCACTAGAATCAATAGCAGCAATACGACTGTTCGGCCCATTTTCTAAAATGAATCACACAAGCATACAAACCTTTATTAAAAATCTTTTAAGTGAATCTGTTTTCTCTTATTTTCAGGTCATAATGCCAATAGAGTATAATTAATATCAAAATACTCACCGATCGAATGTAATTTGTCAACAATGAAATGAAAAGTTTACAAAGGTTCTGGTATTTGTTGTCTTTTTCTTCAGGTACTAATACTTCACTCGGTGGAACGATGGAAAGTGAAGTAAAAATAGACCCGGGAGTGTTACTTATTGCAATTTATCTTTAACGGATTAGGCATTGGCCTTCTACAAATGAGCCACTAGCACAGATAGATGAACTAGTATGAAGGATGTTAAAAGTTGGCAAGATTGGGAAACTCTTACTTGTTATTATGCAACAACAACTCATAAGGCTTTTTTTCAAATGACCCCATTCATTATAATTGGTGAACAAGGTCCTCCAGCTGGCCTACTTCTTATGGGATCTGTCATCGAGACTAAGTAATTAGTATTAATGTGTTGCCACTGTACATATGTATGTAGCGGTGTACAAGACGGAAAAGTCGGGATAAATGTAAAGCTCTTCTCCTTTTATGCATTTTCGTTAATAACTTTCATTGCTGATGCAGAATGTACTACATAACAGCGGCAAAGGACCTCAAAGTACCAATTTCTATTCTTTCAACAAAGAAATTGGTGCATTAAAGATTTTTTTCCGACGAATATTTTTGCTTCTGAGTGCCAGCCCGTGTAAAAGTGCAAATTGATAGATGAGAAAATACGTCATTGCCAAACAACACATTTTTCGTCCATTTGTCCTTATACAAATGAACCAATTTATTGTCTGATTAACGTTTTACTCAAATCATCCTCTCCTCATGTTAGTACATAGATTGCAATGATAGAGCCAATTAAGTATAAACTTGGAATTAGTCTATTAATACTACGGACATCAATTTAAATGTTTTTTGCTATGGATAGATACATATAAACAGTTGAACATTTCAATTTTTTGCTCAGAAAAAACTAAATTAAGAACGAACATGATGGTAAAATCATGAAATGAACATCCTACATGATTACGTAATTGAATTTTAAAGTGCATAAAGAGGTTAAATTAGTTGTTGTGCTTCTTGGGCTTAATAGCAAGTATGTTAGCTATTTTTGATTCAATTTCACGTTCCTCCTGAATTTTATTCGGCCCCCCTCTACTTTTATCTCTCTGAAGCTTATTCAGCCGTGTAAACAGAGTTTTTAGAGTAACACAATCTCCTTCCATGCTTCGATCGAGAATGGCCATGACGTTATTCAAGTACAGCTCTCCAGAAAATGTTCCTGCCTCGGTAGATGCCGCATAATCAGCATCCACAACTTCGGTTACGTTGGGTGGATTAGGTTGCTTACTCAAATACTCAAAAGTTTCCTTGCCTGTCCAACCCTTAGCTCTGTATTTGCCGGTAGCTGTGAATGCGTTATTTGTAAATTTATTAATCTTTCCAATGAGAGTACAGGCTTGAATGTGAGTATACGCTTCGACTTGAATTTCCCTTGTAGTTGTTAGATCTTGGGTCACTTCCGATCCCAGAGATGCCGGTTTTGTGATAGCGGCTAAGGATTTCCCCCCGAAAACTGCATAAATGTTTACGCCTAGTGAATTCAAATTCACGCCCCCTATTTCTAGCTTTAGGTCGACAGGGAAATTAAACGTAGCTTCTGAAGTGTGAGCCCATTTCCCATTGTGTGTAAACCGAGTAGCCTTAATGATCTTCTTGCTGCGAATAAATAATACTAAATTTATGAAAATTGCTATGAAATTCATTAAATGAAACATGTATAACAGTATAATAGTAATAATGATGCTATTATGATTGAAACTAAATTAATGTATAAGAAAATATTTTTACGTGTGGGTAATTGCTTGGGATATTGTCGCCCCACCGGAATTACTGATCTCATCAATTCCTAAAAACTCAATCGTCCCAGCGAAGTCTGCTTTAAATTTCAAATCCGTGAATTCCAGACTAAATCCTTCACTAGTTGAAACCAGGTATTCAAAGGTAGATGAAGTTTCATAAACAGTTTTGTTACTGACCACAGTTATTTCGTTGGCAGTTATGTCTACTTCGCCACCTAAATACTGATGTCTCAGTTCAGTCCGTCCGACTACAATATTGGGTCGCGTTTCACTGCCACCAACTAAAAAGTCCCTATTGGGGTTAGTTGAACTAGGTTCCCATCGTACGTCGCAACCATGAGGATTAGTTAGCATTTGGTGGCCCACAAAGTTTTCTTGCACTTGGTCATCAAACACAACAAAGTCGTCACTTGGTCCCACTTTGCGGACTTCGTGTCGCCCGATATGGTAATTTCCGTCATTGTCTTGTCCACGAATTATAAAATGGCTTTCTTCTCCTTCAAATGGTGGAATCGTACCATTTGGCAGGGATAAACCGACTTCATAATCTTTCCACACTAAAGGGCATCTGAGTTCAGCAAATACACTGGTATCGTGTAATGAAATAAGAGTTACTATTACTATTAAAAGCGTTTTCACAGGAGCCGAAGCCATTTTTAACGGTAGAAAGTAGCTCCTGAATGTAGAAGTGAATTAATTGCAGCAGCAATACTATTAGAAAGGCAAAGACTCCTGTTTGTCATTAGTTTGGAATATCATTCACTGCTATCTGTTTCAAGCGAGATTGGTGTTTGGCATCAGAAGGATGTACTAAAGTTAAACCTAGATTATCAAACACTTGAACTGCCAATCATAACAAGAAACCTGCAATCCAAATTTAAACGTATATCCCAATCTGTAGTGTGTTGAGCGATTGTTCGTTGCAACATGCTAAGTTGATTTAATTTTCGACTTGTTCGCTGAACAAAAGAGTATTCTTTTAACTTGCGGGTTTTGTGTTGAATAAGAAGCAATTTTAAGGGTTCGCTTTACTATATTTAAATAATTTCACTTATAATACACATATACGCGAAAATGAAAAGATTATATTTAACTACCTTCGTATTGCTAATACAATTTTGGTCAACATTGGGAGAAAAAACGGGCCAAGAGCTACCATGCCAGTTAGTTTGGGTCGCAGCGGAATCGCCGGTTGTGGTACCTGTGAACGTTGTAAGGGTGGAGCCTGACGGAAACAATAATCATTACATTGTGCGAGGAAAGTTTATTAACGACAATAATTACGTTGTGGGTCAATACTACGATGAAGATGTAGGAGAACTATTTCTTCCGTTTTTTGGAGACAAGGACGAAAACTCAACTATTAGTTCAGATTTTGAATTCTTAACCAATCCCCACGAATGTACAGTATCTTGGACAGATAAGTATCAGGGTGAGGACCCAAGTTTTCTTGTACCCTGCGATCGAGACAACCCTGCTAGAAATGAAAAAGTTGGACGATATTTTGATACGAACACACGTCTCTGGTTCCCTGGTCATGCTAACCTTAATGAACAGACAATTTACGTTGCCCTGAACGAAGGACTTGAAGGAACAGATGAGTTTTACAATTTCAATGTCCTCACGTCCTTTTCGGCAGGAATACAAATGGAGGTGGTTGACTTTGTGTTCGATAACGACCCTTTTGAAGGCAAGACAGATTTTGCTGGAATGGATGAAATACATAACCGAGGTCCAGGAGAAGTTTCGGTCACTTTGAATCACCGCAAAACTATTAAGGAGACTCATACAGTGGTGATCACAAAAACATGGACATCAACTTACACCGAAACAATCATTACAAGGATTTGGTGGTTTTGGTTTTGGAGAGTATCTACTTATACGTACAGCAAGACCGAAACCGAGGTGCAGACATATATAACGGAAGAACAAAATGAATTTGTTGTTACACAAAATGTGGTCGTTCCTGCATATACATCCGTTCAAGCTTGCTCGTTAATCAAACTAACAGACAACCAGGAGGTAAACTATAATGCCACGACTCGATATTCGGCAAAAGGAATGGAGCCATCTGACGTTCTAGCAGTACTTAAAAAAGACAATATTGACGCCATTATTATTGACGGAGAAGTTCGTGGTCGGACACCAATGTCTGGAACATTCAAGGGCACTATGGCCATGAATACTGAATTTCGCGTCGTCCCGATTGATTCCGGATTCGATGGATGTACAGCACAAGCATTACAGTCCACTTTATTAAAGTAGTCAATGCGTATACTTTGATGTTTAATAAAATGATTCAGTTACATAGTTGCAAAAACATATTGCAATACAATTATTTCAACACATAAAAATCAATTTTTGTAAAAATGCTTTCCCCCTATTTTTCGCATTTAAAATGTTTTTAACTTTCCTGCCAAACAATTTTGCATGACCTTAAAAACAACTGTTTTCACCCTCTTGTAAAAATTGGTCTTTACTCATAAACCCCGAACGGGTTGGATTATCTCAGATGTTATAAGGGCTTAAAGCCAACCGGAGTCTATAGACTATACCCTTGAATTTTTACAGCACTGTGGGTGTTTGCATAAACGGCAAAAGTCAACAACATTTTAGCCCCGTTGCCAATAAAGGAGCCGCTGGGCTACCATTTAATAACCATTGATAACAAATTCGGTTTAAAATTCATTAAATTTTGCACACAAGCTTTTACATATATTTTTAAAATAAGGTACAAAAAATGGGACTGGAATCTGAAATAAAGCTATACGGATATCGATCGGGACCAAAACGTTGTTAAATTCTATTTTGTCGACAAGATAAGTACAATAAGGATTTTCTCCTTTCGCTGGTGACATGAATAGTATCTTCTACCATAATAATCTTTTACAGTAATAACGTACATACTATTAGAGTGAAAGAAACAATTATTATTCTAAAAAACTAATAATATTGTAAAAGACATAGTTATGATGGTAAAAAAAACTAATTAATTTTGTAAAAGATATACATACAGATATATAAAAATCTTCCGCCCGCGACCCCAAGGGGCCGACGAGTGAGGTCCCTCCGGTGGCCCAATCTCTAACTACAGCTAT
>JAQGAK010002602.1:0-19334 GCA_034696945.1 Lipothrix lubbocki
TATTAATATTTGTACTATTTTTTGTATTAATTTTTGTATTAATATTTGTATTAATTTTTGTACTAATTTTTGTAATAATTTGTGTATAAAATATTGTATTAATTTTTTTATTAAATAATGTATTAGATTTTGTATTAAATTTTAAATTAAATTGTGTATTAATTTTTCCATTAAATTTGGTATTAATTTTTGTATTAATGTTTGTAATAATTTTTGTAATAAATATTGCATTATGTTTTTAAATAATTTTTGTATTAAATATTGAATTAGATTTTGTATTAGATTTTGTAATAAATTTTCTTATTTTGTATTAAATTTTCTAATGTTGGATTGTATTTTAATATTTTTTATATTAAATTTTCTTATTTTGTAATAAATTTTATCATTTTTGAATCTTTTTAAATTGTCAATTCTCTTGAAGAATTATTAATACAACAAAAATTCAATGGCCATTAATACAAATTAAATTTAAAGAATCCAAATTCAGTTCGTTTGCCAATTTCTTTTTCATGAAATTAAAAATTTTATCAAATTTTGAAATTGAATTTTTTTATCTGTTATTAATCTTTTCATGACGTTTCAAATTTCCCCAAATTTTTACCACTTTTCACGAAAATATTTCCAGAAATTAAATATTCCCGACAATTTCCGTTATTTTTCTTTCATTTCCACCACATTTTACCCCCATCCCAAGATGTTCTCCCAATATTTCCCATGTCCCTTGTTCCTTAACCGCTTGTTCCTATGCAATATTGCGTGGGAGGAAGCGAGTGATCCCGCCAAGGTTTTCATTGCCATGGTTGGTGGGGGGGGAAGTGTCTGGGAATTGAGGGGACGGGGCTTGTACAGCTGTCCACTTAACTGAAATTAATTACGGGAAAACAATCTCCTCCTATTTGCTGAGTATGTACATTGTGTGTATAAGTATAGGGAGGGATGAGTGTTGCTGCTGCAAAACTTTTTGAACAACTTTCTAATAATAATTACCTTCGCGTACATGGCCCCCATGCATTTCTTATGGGGAGGAAGTTGTTGAGCGGAGAGGAAAAGCAGGAAAGCAGGAGGAGGAGCAGCCCCTTTTTATTATATTTTAGAGCTTTTTCGATTCTTATTCATACAATGGAATTTCAAGGTGGGACAAAAGAATGTGTGTTCAATTACCGCGGACTTTTCACTTTAATTAAATTTTAATTATTTTATTCCTTATATACTTTTAACTTTCTCCTCTCCTCCTTTGTTTCTTCCTTGGCTTCTCTCTCTCTCTCATCCCTCGTCACAACTTTCTTCGTCCTTTCAACTAAATTTTCTCCTGCACAAAATCACTAAATTCCTCTTGACGGAATCACAAAATTCTCTACTTGACAAAATTTTACTACCTGGAGAAATTTTCTCTTTTATCTTTTCGAGATATTTCTTCTTTAAAAATATTTTCTCCTTGAGAAATTTTCTCTCTAAAACTAATTTCTTTTGGAGACATTTCCTTTTTAAATTATTTTCTCCTGGGGAAATTTTTTCTTAAATTATTTTCTCCTGGTGAAATTTTCTCTTTACAAATATTTTCACCTGGAGAAATTTTAATTTTACAAATATTTTCACCTGGAGAAATTTTAATTTTACAAATATTTTCACCTGGAGAAATTTTCCCTTAAAATTATTTTCTTCGGAGAAATTTTCTGTTTAAACAAATTTCTCTTAGGGAAATTTTTTTTCAAATATATTTTCTAGTAGAGAAATTTTTCAAAATATAAATAAATTCAAGTACGTCTGGCCTACATAAAAAAAAGTTTGAAAAGGAAAGTTGACGGAGTAAAAACAGAAAGTTAAATAGAGAGTTTATTTATTAAAAGGAGAGAGTCCATAAAAGAGAAAGCGAGCCAGAAAATCTAAAAATCGTAGTAAAGTAGATGAGAAATTCCGACGAAAGGACAAAAGGTGAAGGGGGAAAGCTCACTGGCGGAAACACCGGACTCTGAAAGGCAGATCCATCATCTCCGCGACGGCTCAAGTGTGGAAATTTTAATTCCGCGAGACATTCAATACATCACAAATCTTCATTTCTCGGGCCGACACCTCACTCCTTTCCCTCATTACACCGCCCTTGTAACAGATAATCACTGACAAGATCCACACTCCATCTACTTTCTCCGCAGCCAACATGCGCTGCAAAGGAGGACGAATTAAGTTTGCTGTCAGCTTTCAAATAATTATATGAAATTCCAGATTTTTAGTAAGGGGGAAAATAGTGAAAGGGTGCCGGGGAAAGTTTTTAATCTTCAAGAGAAAATTGCACACAACGTTGGGGAAAGTAGAGAAAATTGATCGAATAATAACGACAATATTACAAATACCCCCAAAAATACTATAAACTCTGAAAATATTTTTTGCAAAAAAATTCTGTCAAAATTTATTAAAAATGTATGACTGATTATGTAGAAAATAAATTTAGAAAATTTAGCGCGAAATAATTCAGAAATAAATAAAAAATTGAAAATACAAATTATACATAAAATAATTAAAATATTGTTTAAAAATTCAAGAATGCAAACAAACGAAGAAAATTAAAGAGAAAGTAGGACGAATACAAAACCAAATATAAGAACGTTTGAAAACAAGAGAAAATGTATAAAAGATAATTAAAAAGGCTTAGAAACTATAAAGTTGAATGGCAAATCTAAACGCAAACTTGGGAGAAAGCGGAGGGAAAGTTGCTAAAAAGAGGTGGAAACTCCATAGAAACTTACGCAATCCAAGGAGAAAGCAGGAGTAAAATGGGAAATTATGGTTTAAACACTTTGAACGTGGGGGAGAAAGCAGAAGAAAAGGAGATAAGTAATGATAAAAAGGCTAAGAAATCAAGCGAAAGTCCCTGCGAAACTATACAGAGCATCATTACTCATTAATAAAGGGGAGTTTCACGTGGGGGAGAAAGTGCGTGAGAGATGGGAGAGAGGAAGCTTGTCAGAGCACATCATCTTCTCACATGCTAATTATTGTAATGCATGAGGAGAAATTGAGAATCTCTCGCTTTCTCTCTCTCTCTCTCTCACTTTCTCTCTCTCTCCCTCTCACTTTCCCTCAATTTCTCTCTTCGCATTAGAGCTCCTGGGATTTTCCCCGTTAAATAAAAAAAAAACTCCCGCGGATTCCACCTCCCGTTAAAGTGTATTTTGACAAATTAGGCCCCGCTTGATAAATTGAGGGTACAAGTTTTTGGGAAATCTGCTCAATCGAACTTGCCATTTTCATCATCAGGGGAGGGAGGAGGATTGGGGAAAAATTGATGTCCTCATTATAAACACTAAACTTTATTTTTTTACACTTGCTTCCCGCTTTTCCGCTCAATTTTTCACCCATTTTCCCTCTCCCCTCACGCTTCCCTTTCTTCCCGGAGTCCTCATTTGTACTTACTTTCTCCCTTCATAATCTTTAACACTTGTACTCTATACTTAGTTTTTATTGTTAAACTCACTCTTTTGCGTTTTTCTTTTTTTCTCCAACTTTCTCCAGCCCAGATTCTTTCACTAATTTTTTGTATTTTCTCTTTTTTTTGCTGTTTTGTATTTATTTTTTATTTTACTTTCTCTTCGATTTTTTTACAAATTTCTACACTTTTTAAAAATTTGCTTTCAAAATTTAAAGTAAAACTATTTTTTTTACATATTTTTTTTGAAAATAAAAAAAAAAATTTTGAAAATGAAAATATTTTTTCTGAAAATGAAATAAATTTTTAAGTAAAAATCAATTTAAAAAAAACTATAATGGATTATACATTTCTGAAGAGTGAAAATTAAGGTAAAAAAATAATTTATGCTGCCATCTTTGAGCGTTGGCGGCGACGACTGATTTGCATATTATGAAAATCCCTTCCTTTGACTGTATGTGTGAAGAGACGGAGAAAATCTTGATAAAAGTCTGAAAGCGTTAATATCCCTTTGTATATAATTGTAAGCTGTTGTGGCTCTACTTTTCCCTGCCAGTCATTTCTTCATCGCTTTACAACGGGCGGGTGGATGAATGCTTTTAATTTGGTTCTCCCCAAGCACCCGTGCTTTGTAGACAAAGACTCCCCGATAATTTGTCACCATGGCGTCCGTCCTTTGTCTTGTGAGAGTGTGTCTTTCCATTCCTGGGCCTTTACAATGAGATACTTTGTGCAAACATTCTTTCAAGTATTTCCCACAATATAGTTTTTGAGCCGTTTTAATTTTCACAGTCATTTGCTTTCACTTCAAATGTGCACTCCCTGTGGCTGCTTTATGTGTCCGCTTTCTCCCATTTTTCTGATTCCCTCCGTCCCCGTTTTTGACATTTCTAATGAATTTCCCCCTTTGCTTTCTCCGCTTATTTCCTCTTTTTTCCTATTATTGTTATTATTTAAATCTATTTACAATTTCAAAGTACTTTCTCTTCCACGATTTTTCCACAGCAGATTTCTCCTTCAGGAATCCGAACAGTTCTGGGGGAAATTCTAGAAAAATCTAACAGAAACATTTTGGTGAAAATTGTAGTAAAAATTTCGATAAAAATTATAGTAAAAAGTTTGGTAAAAATTAAGCAAAAATTTTGGTAAAAATTTAAGCAAAGCTTTTGGTAAAAATTGTAGTAAAAATTTTGGTAAAAATTTAAGCAAAAATTTTGGTGAGAATTTTAGACAAAATTTTGGTGAAAATATAAGCAAACATTTTGGTGAACATTTTAGTAAACATTTTGGTAAAAATTGCAGTAAACATTTTGGTGAAAATTTAAGCAAAACTTTTGGTGAAAATTGTATTAAAAAGTGTAGTGAAAAGTTTAATCAAAATTTTAGTGAAAATTTTAATCAAAATTTAAGTGAAAATTTCAGTCGAAATTGTAGTGAAAATTTCAGTAGAAATTGCAGTGAAAATTTCAGTAGAAATTGCAGTGAAAATTTCAGTGGAAATTGTAGTGAAAATGTCAGTAGAAATTGTAGTGAAAATTACAGTAGAATTTGTAGTGAAACTTTCAGTAGAAATTGTAGTGAAAATTGCAGTAACAATTTCAGTAGAAATTGTAGTAAAAATTTCAGTGAAAATTTCAGTGAAAATTTCAATGAAAATTTCAATGAAAATTTCAGTAAAAATTTCCGTGAAAATTTGGATTTAGGTCGGGAGAAAGTTGTGACACTAAAGAGGAAATTATTATTGCGAGCATGGAATTCTCATTTATGTAAAATAATTTAAATATGAAATATTCCCATGGAAATGTATCTACATAAAATGTGAAATTCTAAGCAGATTTGAGAAGAGCGGCAGAGCCAGGAGCAGTAATTCTGCCATTTATAAAACCAAAAAACCGGTGGCGGCTCTGTGAAGCTCCAGATTCATATTTAACTCATCGTAGGTCGTAAATAGAGCTAGATTGCACATTAATTTACCAACCTTGTGCAGTGTGAGGTTCTTATATGGCGGAGAATTTTATAGCGGGGAAAGGAGAAGACTTTCCCTTCCGCCCGCCATATTTACTTTTATAATGCATACATATATACATATATGATAATGTTTTAGGAGGGAATGAATACATGGAACAATGCACGGGATAGTTTAATGAACTGGGCCAAAATTTATTTTCTCCGTGGACATTATACGCGCTCTTACTCACCGAGCTACAGGTTTAATCATTATAGCTAATTTATTATTGCTATTTCCCATAACTGCCTATATTAAACTTTATGCCGGGGATTTTACAATTTTATTCTCACGGAATTCCACCCTAGTCTTCTTCCTCTCTTCTTTTGAAGCTTTTACTTCCAAGATTGTCCCCTGTATGTATATATACATATCTATATTTAGCCCCTTAACTTTTAAAGTGTTTTCCCTTCTTTCAAATTTTGTGGCCATATGCGGATATTTTACGCATGTTTTATTCCCGCTCAAATTCCTTTTATGTTATTGGGATGAGAAACTGTTTCGTATTTATTTTCACGCACTTTACCAAGTTTTTTAGTGGTTTCCCTTATGTTCTTTTGTGGGTAATTCCAACTTTCCCTTTTAAATTCTTTGTATTTTATTATTTTTTATTTTAAAAAATCTGTATTCACATTTTTATAATAATGTATTACATATTTAATCACATTTGCAATAATGTTTAACATTATTTATGTTAGTTTATTAAAAATAATATTTTTTAAATGCGCTTTCTCCAACTTTCTTCACTTTAGGACTTTCTCCATAATCCCCAAGTTCTTTCACAAAATTTTAATTAAACTTTTTCTATGATTCTATATTCGTTTTTGCTTAGTTTCTCATGTTTTCGATTTTACTTTCTCCTACATTTTATTTTACTTTCTCTTTTAATGTATTTTCCTTCAACTTTTTAATTATTTCTTATAATTTGCATCATTTTTTTTAAACGTTCACTTTTACTTTTCCCACTTTCTGTTATTTTCTTCAACTTTCACCTTTACTTTCTCCACTTTCTTTTATTTTCTCCAACTTACACCTTTACTTTCTCCACTTTCTTTTATTTTCTCCAACTTTCACCTTTACTTTCCCCACTTCCTTTATTTTCTCCAACTTTCACCTTTACTTTCTCCACTTTCTTTTTTTTCCCCAACTTTTACCATTAATTTCCCTGTTTTTTTCTTATTGTCTTCAACTTTCACCTGTACTGATCACCTTTTACTACTCTGATCCAACTAAATTCGTAGCTGCTGACAAAATTTTAATAAACTAAATTATTTATGTACTATTGCGAACCTTTCGCTGATTTTCAGACGCGCTAAAATCAAATTCGAGAATTTCAGACCTCTTGGGGCGTTAAGCGGGCCTGGGGATTAAAGGGGGAATTAGGGCAGTCAGGAGGATAAATAAGTGACGAAATTGCGGAGGAGGTTGTATGAAGAAATGCTGTAAGGAACTAATTCTAATCGTAAGAAGGAGCTATGTATGGAGGGCTATATGAGTATACAAAGTAGGGCTAACATTATAGAATGCATGTGGTGTTTGTATATATGGAAGAATTGGCGGATGGAAATAAAAGCTGTAAATTATATTGCGCGTTTGAAAATTGAAATCCATAGATTGGATTGAGATTTTGATAATAAGAATTGTTATTACAAGAGTGAAGAAAGCGAAGGTTGAGTAATGCGGGCGGGGATGGCGGAGTGAGCAAAAGGAAGGGATTTTGTGATTTTCGTATATATGAGCGGGGAAAGCATTGGAAGGGAAGGAGCTTGGGTTTGAAGATTGGTTGTACAAGGAGAAAAGCTTTTTATCATTTGTGCATATGATAATTTGACATGGGATAAGGAATGCCTGAAACCATTAGTCCTTGAGATTTATGAGTTTCACAAGGAATATATACAAAAGTAATAGCTCCATGATTTATTGTATTTTCTCTCCATGACGCCTTGTATTTCCTTCTCTCGGTTCTGTCAGTGTGTCTGTGTGTGTGGAAGGCTGCGGAGCCAGCGGAGAAAGTGCGGAGAATCCTTTCTCTCTCTCTCTCTCTTTCTCTCTTTTGCTTTCTCTTTTTCCCTCTCAGCTCTGCTCTCACACTCCCATCGACTACTCCATCGGCTTCCCCGCCGCTGACTAATGGAGCTATATGGATTTTTACCTAATCTGTCAGCTTTTAATTCAACTAACGCCCCTGTTGACGGAGGGATTCTCAGTCAGCCCGCCCTCATTAGTACATGTCCAATTAGCCCGACGTCAGTAGGTCAGAGATATTCCTCTGATCAATGCACTTCACTTATTTAGATCCAAATGACCCGATCAGACTGCAAATTCCCGCCATTTTTCTTGCGCTCAGCTAATTTACCAACCGATTTACTTTCTCCAAGCTACAACTAGTAACAATTTTTCAAGGATTTATTTCCGGTCGAGGAGCTGATTGAACCTAAAGAAATCCATTTGCAGAAAATCCTCTAATTAAATTCGGAGAAAGTTTTGCCGTTGAAAATTCCGGTTTTATATTTAATTTGGGGTTCTTTACATAAACTTTGGAAAATTTTGAATTGATTTTTGGAAATAAATTGTGAGCAGATTCTAGAGAATATTGGAAAGTAAATTCTGGAGAAAATTGTGAAATAAATTCTGGAGAAAATTCAGCAATAACTTCTGGGGAAAATTAAAGAATGAATTCTGGAGAAAATTAAAAAATGAATTTTGGAGAAAATTAAAAAATAAATTCTAGAGCAAAATTAAAAAATGAATTCTGGAAAAAATTACAAAATAAATTCTGGAGAAAATTTAAAAAAATGAATTTTGGAGAAAATTAAAAAATGAATTCTAGAGAAAATTAAAAAATTAATTCTGAAGAAAATTAAAAAATAAATTCTGGAGAAAATTAAAAAATGAATTCTAGAAATAATTAAAAATGCAAATTATGGAGAAAGTTAGGAATTAAATTCTGGCGAAAGTTAAAAAAACAATTTTTGAGAAAATTAAAAATAAATTCTGAAGAAAATTAAACAATAAATTCTGAAGAAAGTTAAAAATTAAATTCTAGAGTAAATTAAAAAATAAATTCTGGAGAAAATTCAGCAATAACTTCTTGAGAAAATTACAAAATAAATTCTGGAGAAAATTACAAAATGAATTGTAGGGAAAATTACAAAATGAATTCTGGAGAAAATTAAACAATAAATTCTGGAGAAAGTTAAAAATTAAATTCTGGAGTAAATTAAAAAGTGAATTCTGGAGAAAATTAAAAATTAATTTCTGGAGTAAATTAAAAAATAAATTCTGAAAAAAACATAAAAAATAAATTCTGGAGAAAAGAAATTAAATCCTAATAAAACGTAAATTCCTAATAAAAATAATTCCTAATAAAAACAACAATTATTTCCTAATAAAATTCATCCAGAAATGGTTAATAACATTAAAAAAGAAACTCCGAAAAAAAATCATAAAAATCCAATGAAAAATGTAAAACAAAAATCTGGAGAAAGTACAATGCTAAATTGTACGATTGAATGCAACTAACAAAAAATCCTCAGAAAAAAACAAACTCGGGTGAAAAAATACTGAAGTTCTACAAAAATACACGTCCGAGTCCTTGAAAATAGTAAAAACGGGTAGTGTTATATAAGAATTGTATGTATCCAAAAAAGAAGAAACTAAAAAAAATGGAAAAAATACGGGAGACAAATCCAAGGCCAGAAGTCCGCGGGAGAGAAATGAGCGGATGGAGGGACGGGACATGGGAAGCATATGCAAAAAAGAGGAATAACCACAAAAAGATGAATAAGGACTAAAGGGGGAAGAGAGAGAGAGAGAATAAGAGCTACTACTGCCGGAGAAAAACTGATGTCTTACGATTCTCATTCCTTTTGGTGGTCTCCGTGCAGAGAGCAGAGCTATGGAATGACTGTGTGGGAAATGTATATTCATATGTTTGGAGTCGTTCGGGAGAAGAGAAAGTAGAAGAAGGAGAAAGAAGAAGAAGAAGAAGGGGAAAGCTCTGAAACAAAGGAGAACATTTGAGATTTTTTTCTACGGCACATTATGTGGGATGAAAATAATAAAATTGCCTCTTGCTATATATTTTATCTACTGCGAAAAAGCTATTGTACGTCCAGAATGCTCGAGAGACGGAACCGTAAAGTTTATCTTTATGCCCGGGTCCCTCTCTATCCATGGGCCTTGCTCTTCTTTGCTTTCTCTTTCTCCTTTTTCTTCTCGTTCTCCTTCGTCTTCCTTGTATCTCCTACTATAGGGAAATGAAGAGGCGGATGGGGGGAAGAGAAATGACCTTGCTCTTATGTCACTTGCCCGCTCCGCTCGTCTTAGCCATGATTTTTCTGTAATTTTGTCCTACATTTCCAACTTTGATAGTTTCGATAAAACCCGCCAGCTTATTACAAATCACGTTCCCACACACCAATCCCCCCTGTTTTTCTTATTTTTTCCCGGACTATCTCTCATCTTTAAATAACGTCCGACCGCTTTCTCCCCTTTATTATCCTCCTGCTCATTTGCCTCCGCACGGAACAGGTCCGGCTGGGATTTCACTTTTTTGTAAATACTTTTTTTTACATATAAATTCTTGAAATTAAAGGAATTTTTAGTCTTATGGAAAATAGAAAATAATTTTCTGTTTAAGGCTTAAAAATCTCCTCCCGGTTTTTTTGAGTTCTATTCCCGGCTTATTAAAATCTCTTCCCGGTTTTTTTTAAATCTCCTCCCGTTTTTTTTAAATTTCCCGGTTATTTAAAATCTCCTCCCGATTTCTTGAAATCTCCTCACGGTTTTTTAAAATCTCCTCTTGGTTTTTTAAAATCTTCTCCCGGTTTTTTAAAATCTCCTCCCTGTTATTTAAAGTCTCCTCCCGAGTTCTTAAAATCTCCTCCAAGTTTTTTAAAATCTCCTCCCGGTTATTTAAAGTCTTCACCCGAGTTCTTAAAATCTTCTCCCGGTTTAAAATCTCCTCCCGGTTATTTAAAGCCTCCTCTCGAGTTCTTAAAATCTCCTCCCGGTTATTTAAAGCCTCCTCTCGAGTTCTTAAAATATCTTCCTTGTTTTATAAAATCTCCCGGTTATTTAAAATCTCCTGATTTCCTAAAATCTCCTCCCGGTTTTTTAAAATCTTCCTAGTTAATATAATCTTTTTACTGGTTATTAAAATCTTACGATATTTTAAAGTATGTTCTTCATTTTTTTTTTAAATTCATCTATAATCTTTAATTCTCCTCTCGATTTCTAGAATCTCCTCCCGGTTTTCCAAAATCTCCTCCCGGTTATCTAGAATCTCCTCCCGGTTATCTAGAATCTCCTTCCGGTTATCTAGAATCTCCTCCCGGTTTTCCAGAATCTCCTCCCGGATTTCCAGAATCTTCTCCCGGTTATCTAGAATCTCCTCCCGGTTTTCTAGAATCTCCTCCCGGTTTTCCAGAATCTCCTCCCGGTTTTCCAGAATCTCTTCCCGGTTTTGTAGAATCTCCTCCCGGTTTCAAAAAATCGTCCGGTTTTCTAGAATCTCCTCCCGTTGTATTTAAAATTCTCTTGCTTATCTCATCCGCGTGTTTTGAAAGTAAATAATATGCGTAAGAGGAATGGAATAAAAAATAAAATAGGAAACTGTCAGGAACAAGAAGTCCGGAGCAGAACAAGAGATTCTCAGTAAATCCCATAAAAATCAAAAATGTTTACACATAATAAAGGAGCTAACTGTAACGACAATTGTATCAAATATTTATGGTCGAGGAAAGCAGTAAGAGAGTTCATGCTCGGCTGGCAATTCCAAATGCACCTTTAAAGGAGTGCCTTCCCCAAAATCGCACAGCCCTCCTCACGATACAAGAATCCCTAAAGTATCTAAATGAGAGCAGAAATTGACTGTGTTTAGACCGAGAACAAAGAGGAGCCACGGGAGAAAAGGGAAGGAGAGGAGGAAGTCTGTCCAAAGTTATCGCTCCGTCTTATGGCTCCTGGCATGCAATTGTGAGCGCAATGTCGTGGATATTTCCAACGAAAGAAGTGTGAGGTCGGTCGAACGTTAATTTCCGCGCCCGGCGAAGTAATAGGGAGGAAGGAGAGAGAGAATAAGAGAGGAATTGGGGAAGAGCAAGTAAGAGAACGCAAGAAAGTTTAAACAGTAAGACTTGAGGAAATACAGGCGAGAGAAAGCCAAATGTGTACTTCTGAGTTTAGAATACTGGAAATACCGGGAAGAAACTTAAAATGTGTTGCAATAGTGGAAAGAATTTCCACGAATTATTTATAATGCAATATAAAAGTGAGCAAACATGGAAGCAACCAAGAGAAAATATGTTCAAATTAATGACTTTTTATTTCTTCAACTTAACAAAACCGGAATTACAGTGCAAAAAAAACAAAGCCTGCAAAATTTAAGCCAGATAATATAAGGCAGGAAAATATTGGACATAAGTATACTGAAGAAAGCTTGAAAAATATATTCCAACTTGTGTTAGTCATTATAAAAGGATAGAAAAAGTTCTTTTTGTAAAAAAAAGAGACATCTTGGTTTATATAAAACATGCAGACAAATTATAAAAAATCGAAGTCAACGAAATTAAATTTAAAAAAATAAATCGTAAAGCCAATATTTTCGAATAGAAATGTAAAAAAGGATACGTAAAAGCCAAAACATTAAAATCCTGACTACAATTATGATTAAGAAAAGCGTTATTTAAAAAAGAGACAGTGGTGAAAGCACGGCGAAAGTCAAAAATTACTTACAAATGGAAAATTAAGAAGTAAACACGGTTTTTGAAAAAAGAGAAAGTAGTGAAAGCACGGCGAAAGTCAAAAAATTACTTACAAATGAAAAATCTAGATGTAAACACGGTTTTTGAAAAAAGAGAAAGTGGTGAAAGCACGGAGAAAGTCAAGAAATTAATTACAAATTTAAATCTCAAGCAAAAATGGCTTTAAAAAAAAGAGAAAGTGGTGAAAGCAAAATAAAATCAAAGAATTTAAATTAGGTCTCAAGAAATAAACAATTAAAACAAAATTTAGAGAGTGAAAGAAAATAGTGAAAGTCACAAAATACAAATTCGGGCAAAAACTTTATATGTAGTAGCAACATTTTCAAAAGAGAAAGTAGAGAAAGCAAGGTGCAAGTTCTAAAAAAACATTCTCTATAAGCATTTGAACAATGATGAAATAATTTTTAATTTCCTGGAAATAGTTGAGCAGCATGGCGAAAGTTGGTGAAAGTGGTAAGAGCGTGATTCCCATAAACTTTGAAATAGCAGAGAAAATAATATAAAGCAATCAGAGCAACTA
This sequence comes from Lipothrix lubbocki, assembly GCA_034696945.1. Classification (NCBI taxonomy): domain Eukaryota; kingdom Metazoa; phylum Arthropoda; class Collembola; order Symphypleona; family Sminthuridae; genus Lipothrix; species Lipothrix lubbocki. The sequence continues at coordinate 12,714 of JAQGAK010002602.1, forward strand.
GAAGAGCGAGTAGTAGGAGCAACTTCCGACAAAAAAAACTAATGCGAAAAACGTCTATAAACTTGCAGTGTGCATTTGTAGGGGGAAAGCAAGTAGAAAATTTAGAGCAAAAGATGCTCCCTCAAAAGGAAATATGAAGGACAGTATAGGAGTATAAGTAAGCACCAAAAATAGAAAGTAGAAGACGAAGAAGACAAAAGTTGGTGCGGGAGTTGGAGCAAAAGCTGACGAGAGATGTACAAGCGGAAAAGTTGAGCAAGAGAGACGCCAGACTTTCTCCTCCTGTCTTCATTTACTGTTTATGTATGCATTGCTGCTTGGCTGTTGCTTACGTAAATTTGTGTGTTGTACATATGTACATACACTCTTTCTTATAGAGAACATTTTGATATGCATACTAAACGTACATATGTACATGCAGTGTATTACTTGGTATATAGTGTATCATTGGAGAAAGCATTGTGTTCTTGTTGCAGCAGCAAATTACTCATGCATTATTCGAGAAATTTTTGTCATTCTTTCTATTTGAGTTGTTTCGTTCTCAAGTGGAAATGAAATCGGGATGAATGCGTAATGTGTAGTCAAACAAAATGTGAAATGGAAGGATGGCGGGGAAAACCATCGCTGAGGAAATCTCCTCACTGTATAGTCAAATGCACTTTCCCTTTTTGCTCCAGCTTAAGCCTTCAGGTTTTTTTCTCATATACTTTACATTCACGTACATATATTTTATTTATTTACATACATTTTTACATCCAGTTTACACTTACGTACATACATAGTTACGTATGATTTACATGCACTTGTATATTTACGTATGATTTACATGCATGTACATATTTACGTATAATTTACATGCATGTGCATATTTACATATAATTTACAAACATGTACATATTAACACGTAGTATACGCATATATGTAAATATATAAATTCATATTTTACAAACTTTCACCAACTTTCTCCAAATTTGCGAGTTCTTGCTTTCCCCGGAATCTTCCCTTCCTTCCTGAAAACATATTGTTCCTATACAAAAAGGGAAAGTTCACCGGCCCGCCAAATTTTCTCTGTCTATTTATGCATTGCTTTCTCTATATTGGACTTTCTTCTATTGCTCCTTCTATAGGGCACAGATTGCAAGGGCAGGAATTATTATTGGCGGCACAGCGGGCGGAAATGGGGATCATTTGCACTCGAATCATTGAGTGTGACCAAATTTTAGTTTCGTTGGGGAAAGTCTTGTTGCTGAACTTATGAAAATTATTAAAGGTTTAACATTAATTAATTCCTGGGGGATTTCTAATTTTGAATAGATTTTGTATTATGTTTAAAATTGAGTAAATTTATTTAGTTTTATGAAAAAAGCTTAAGAAATCATTGGATTTTTATAAATCCGAAATATTTTTTCCGAATAGCAAAAGAATTTTTAAAAATGGCGGGACAATTAAAAAAAATAGCGAGAGTTTTAAAAAATGGCGGCAGAATTTTTTAAAACAGCGGGAGAATTAAAAAAAGCGAGAGAATTTAAACAAAAAGGCGGAAAAATTGAAAACAATGGCCGGAGAATTTCAAAAAATGGCGGGAGAATTCAAACAAAAAGGCGGGAGAATTTAAAACAATGGCAAAAGAATTTTAAAAAATGGCAGGAGAATTTCAAAAATAGGCGGGAGAATTTCAAAAATGGCGGGAGAATTTAAACAAAACAGCGGGAGAATTATAAATAATGGCAGGAGAATTTCAAAAAATGGCAGGAGAATTCAAACAAAAAGGCGGGAAAATCTAAAAAAAAGGCAGACGAATTTTTAAAAATGCAAAAGAATTTCAAAAAAAGGCGGGAGAATTTAAAAAATGGCAAGAGAATTAAAAAAAATGGTGGGAGAATTTATAAACACGGCAGGTAAATTTAAAAAAGGCGGGATAGTTCGAAAAAATGTCAAAATTTTAAAAAACGCAGAAAATTAAAAAAAATTGCAGAAAGACTTTTAAAAAATGGCGAAAAATTGAAAAATATAACTAAACGGCTCTACAGTATATATGTACATGCTGTATTCAAATGAGCTTCCGTACACGTACGTAGGAGCAAAGTGTATTTAAGTTAAGGGCGGGAAACGTCGGAGGACGGGAGGTGTGGGGGAGGTGAGCAATGCTAAGGAAATAATGTTGAATGGGGAGAGCGTGGCCTGATTTTGTGGTTTTGAACTGACAAAGCTGCGGTTTAATTTTCTCTCTCTCTCCCTCTTTCTCCCTCTTGACGATGACTCCCATTCACACTTTCTCTCAAGTGCCTTTGTTCCTCGGTGTCTCTCATTGGGAGAGAGAGTCGGCATTGGGATAAATGGAGGAACTTGGGGAGCGGAAGAGGCGAAATCTGTTCCTTTCTCTTCCTTTCTCTCTCTCTTTCTCTCTGGGCAATTCCCTTATTTATACATGACTATTGCTTATATTCTCCCTTCCTCAGCCTTGGTCTTCTTCTGTTTATAATAACCGAAGGGAAGAGGACTCGTGGGTTGATTATGGCCGAGTCTTATGCTCCGCTGCATTATGCAGAATCTCCTTTTGGGACTCCCCACCCCTTGCCCACTTAATGGACGTCGTACTTTTACATCATTCCCTTTATATATATTTCTCCACAATATTTTCTTTCTTTCTATTTCCCTCTTTTTTCCTTTCCCTTCTTTTTCTTCCCCTTCCCTCATTTCCCCATTCGCAAAAACCACAATCCACTGGACTTTCTTTTTTTTCTAGTCGTTTCCATGCATAAATTGTAATGGCGGAAGGTCATTTCTTTTATTAGTTTGTGGTTTCAGCCTAATACGGAGGTTTTGTATTAAAGTAACTTACTCCGCTCTTCATTATTTCAGATATTATGGATCGTTTTTGCTTTCTCTTTTGCAACTTTTGCTAGATTTTTTGAATTAATGGGAATTGAATTATTTAAGTGCTTTTATTTTCCCGCCACATTTTTGTCTAGAAATTTGGTCGAGAAATTTAGTAGAAATTTTTCTAATTTTTTTTAAGATTCTTGGTTAGAATATTTAACAATTTTTTCAGAATTTTCTCCAGAACTTTCTCCGGAACTTTCTCCAGAACTTTCTCCAGAACTTTCTCCAAAACTTTCTCCGGAACTTTCTCCAGATTTTTCCAGAAATTTCCCCAGAACTTTCTCTGAATGTTTCTCCAGAATTTATACGGACTTTTTTCCAGAATTTATACAAAATTTTCCGCAGCATAGTGTTAAAAAATTCCCTAGAATTCGTTTCAGAATTTTGTGAAAAAATTTATTTACAAGATTTGTATAAATGTATTAAAGAGTAGCTCCAAATGGTATTTGCAATTCTGTACAATATTTTATTTAGCCATTTCTTACAAAGTTTAATCAAAACTTTCTCCAAAATTCATAAAGAAAATGTCCAGAAGTATTATTCGTAATGTAAAAAAATTGCTTCCTTATAGAAATTCATTCTGTAAAATCATCTGGGATTGTCTCTATACAGATTCACACCAGAATTCTGACTATAGAAGTTTGGTCCTTGAAGGCTAAAGAATACGAGAATAGCCTAAAAACAAGGTTTTGTCGCTAATTTTATTAATTTGGCGAGTCCTACAATTGCTGGGAATTCCGCATCGATTCCCGACTCTTTGGCTGTTGTTGAAAAGCTGACGAGGGTGGAAGGGAACCGGCGATTCCTTGGATGAAGAAGTGGCCTGCTCCCGGTTTGTGAGAGTTCTGCTGGGAAAGCATGTGGTGGGATGGTGGTAAAGTGTAATCTGCCGAGAGGGAAGTGTTCCTCTGGGTTACAAATGTGGAATCGATGGGAGACTTCTTTGCGATAATTTATTCTTGTCACCCTCTCTTTTATTCAAATAATTTTCACACGAAACGTCGGAGGAGCCGGGGAAAATAAGACGCTGATGGTCCAGGCCAAGCTCTTGAATAAATAGACAAGGCCTTCTATTTTCATTTATAAATTTCCCCCTCTTGTCTCCTTCCCTTTAAGTCCTTACAATCCAATCCTTCTTCTTCTTCCTCCTCCTCTTCGTCTTATTCTACTTTCACCTCCTCCGCTTTTCAATTTACTAGAAAAACTCTCTTGAAAAATACATTTAAAAAGCTCCCTCACAAAAAAGAGAAATTGCTTGGAAAAACTTCATAAATTATGGTTAAATCGTCAGTCAATTTCCTGCAATAAATTGAAAACATATTCTGGAAAATTTTATTTAAAGTGAATTTAAAAATATTTTCTAAATTCTAAAAAAATCAAATTCCTGGAACAAAATAAAACAAAATTCAGAAATAACAATCTGGACAAATATGAGAAAAGATTCTAGAGAAAATTCAGCAACAAATTCTCGAGAAAATTTAGAAATAAATTCTGGAGAAAATTTAGAAATAAATTCTGGAGAAAATTCAAAAATAAATTCTGAAGAAAATTCAGAAATAAATTCTGTAAAAAATTAAGAAATAAATTCTGGAGAAAATTCAGAAATAAATTCAGAAATAAATTCTCGAGAAAATTTAGAAATAAATTATGGAGAAAATTTAGAAATAAATTCTGTAAAAAATTAAGAAATAAATTCTGGAGAAAATTCAGAAATAAATTCAGAAATAAATTCTGAAGAAAATTCAGAAATAAATTCAGAAATAAATTCTGAAGAAAATTCAAAAATATATTCCGAAGAAAATAAAGAAATAAATTCTGAAGAAAATTCAAAATTATATTCTGGAGAAAATTCAGAAATAAGTTCCGGAGAAAATTCAGAAATAAATTCAGAATTAAATTTAGAAATAAATTCTGGCGGAAATTCAAAAATAAATTCTGGAGAAAATTTAGAAATAAATCCTGGAGAAAATTCAGAAATAAATTCTGGAGAAAATTCTGAAATAAATTCTGGAGAAAATTCTGAAATAAATTCTAGAGAAAATATATAAATAAATTCTGGAGAAAATTCAGAAATAAATTCTGGAGAAAGTTCAGAAATTAATTCCTTAGAAAATTTAGAAATTAAATATGAAGAATATCAGGGAAAAAATTCTATGAAAAATCCTGTTTAAATTGTTGTTACAAATTCTGCGTAAAGGTTTTTAAAACAAATTCAAAAAAGAAGGGAAAAAATGACAAATGGTAGAATTTTAATCCAATTAAGTACGCAAACCCGGCCAAAGAGTCTCTAGAAACGTGAGAACACTCCAGCAAAACAAGCCAAAATTTAATATTTTCCTTGATTTTGCAAAATCGCGAGGGGAATAAAAAAAGAATTTGCTGAGCTGAGGAAATTCAGATGAAGCGAGCGTGGGGAGAGTCGGAAATGGAGAAATTATTTAGACAGGAAAGAGGAAACCAGTAATAAAATTTGTTATTTGGCCATTCTTGTATCGTGTAAATCACATGCAATTTCCCTATCTCCTCCAAGTTCCGCCGCTCTCAAAGCTCTGCTTGTGCTCCGTCCTTTAAAAAATCCACACAAATTACTCTCAATTAATTTGAATGAGAAGCAATTGTGACTTGTATTGTTGTTGCTCCGCATGCACGGCCCCAATGTTTGCGTCCCCAGCCCAAGACGCCCACAGAGGGATCGCTTGGCATGGCAATTATACCCGGCTATTCTTCATTCTTGATCCGTCGCCTCGTCGCTCCCTTCTTCGGAATTAGAATTCCCGATTCGCAAGGCAGCTCTCATGACAAGTTACTCAATTTATTTAGCGCTCTTGGAATTTAATCCAATTTTGCGTCCTTGCCATTTTATGCATTTTATATCGTTTCCGCCTTACGAATTTATTGCAAATCCTTCTGCAAATTCTCTTTTTCAATTCTCACAAAAAACCGGGAAAATTTATGCAAAAATTGTATTCTTGTTTAGCAATTTTAAAACAAATAAATTTATTTAAGTTTTGGCCCGAAATGTTTTTTCAAATTTTGGTGTCAACTTAATTTTAAATTTTGGCGCAAAACTATTTTGAATTTTGGTTAGAAACAGTATATGAATTTGGGCGCGAAACTCTATTTGAATTTTGGTATGAATTTATTTAGATTTTGGAGCAAAATTTATTTTGAATTTTGGCGCAAAATTTATTTTGAATTTTGGCGCGAAATTTCTTTGAATTGTGGAGTACTTGAAAGGCCCAAAATAATTTAAATATAATACACAAATTGAAAACATGAACTATCTCGAACCGGCGCCATTTTTAAATTTTAGTTTTAAAATATGGAGACATTCCCACCGGCTTATATAGGAAAAAATAAACTACGAAGGCTAATAAATACACGCGCGGCTGCTCAAGCAAAATGATTGGCGATTCAATGTGAAATATGCAATAAGCGAGGATTCCATGCGGTCACATCACATTTCACTTTCCCCCGTCGCTTAACTTTGGACCCAATAAAATTCGAAATAATTCAGGGCTCCGGCAAGGGAGTAAAATAGATAATGGTGGGACACATGGCCTCGTTGGTGTTCTTGCGGATTTTCTGGCAATTCTCACATGAGAGGAAGACAACCAGAGAGAGCCAAATTTAACATTGCTTTGCATGGCCTGTTCCTTCGTTTTTTGTATTTATTTTGTATTTATTTTGTATTTATTTTGTATTTATTTTGTATTTATTTTGTATTTATTTTGTATT
>JAQGAK010002603.1:0-19328 GCA_034696945.1 Lipothrix lubbocki
TATATTATTATTATTTTTATTATATTATTATTATTTTATTGTTTTATTTATTATTATTTTATTATTATTATTTATTATTATTATTTATTATTATTAATGTTATTAATATTATTAGTTTATACATAATTTAGGGATTGAAAATATTTCCTCACATCTCCGAAGGTACTCAGCGGATTAGTGTTCCGATGCTTGGCCCGATAACTATTGTGGCATTGTAGTCCCTGTTGATTGGCTGCGTCGTCTGAAATAATTTTTTTAAATGCTTCCGAATTTAATTTATGGTTTACAAAATATTTGTTGAAATAATTTCTTAAAAAATTCTTAAAAGGCATTTGGATTAATTTGGAATTTAAACTATTGGCACGATGAAGTATCAAAAAGTACCAATTCCTGTGTTAAGACATAGAAATTGGTACTTGAGGATCCTTCGCGCACGCTTTACAGAACAATAATAATACTCGTACGCTTTTCTTCCCCGTAATTATATTATTAATTGAAAAAAATAGAATATCGTCGGCGAAGTATCAAAAAGTACCAAAAATTCTGTGTTGAAGATAGAAATTGGTACTTTGGGATCTTTCGCCGGCGATGATATTTTTGTGGTTTTGTATTAAAATACTTTGTTTAAACTTTATTATTTCCAGTAAAATATTTATACCCGCTTGATCAGCAGAGATTGTCGCCAGCAGAGCCATGCTGAGCAAAATCGTAAACGTCAGCGCCATCTTTGACTTTTTTATTAGTATTCCGAAAATACAGAGAGAGAGAGAATTGTTAAAGGAGTGGGAGGTTCAAAATTCTAAATGTTATTGATTTATTGATACCAAAAGCAGACGCATCCAAACTTCAATATATACTCCCCAAACATAATTACGACAAAGAAAATTATCCCCAAACATCTTGTTTTGTGGTTTCTATTAAATTAACAACGTTATTCCCAATACTACAAATCTACTACGTTATCAAAAAAAGCCGTCTTCCTAAACGTTTTCCCATCATTATTATACATTGAATTTCATTGAATTTATTGCAATTTTTCCAAGAAATCCCAATTTAAATAATTTAAGTAATAATACATCGTAATTTATTTAGGCTACAACGTAATTTATTTCGGATGTGCAGACAACATTTTGGCACATCCTTCAACAAGAATTTAACGATACTCTATAATGAATTAAGGAATAATTTGATAATGATTTTTAATGACTACAAAATGTCTGGGTCAATAATTATAATTACAGGAGATCAATTTAACTCACTTTTCCAAATAATTGTACTGTGACTGTGCGTAGGTTTAATTTGTGATTAAAGTAATTGATGACAAAAATTCCCGATATCATTTGCTTATGTGATATTTTGTGGTGAAATTCTAATAATTAATGTCCTCACAAAATATCTCACAACTGTGGTTAAATTTTAAAATTATATATTCTAGCCAGCTGCGTGTGTATTAATTTATGCGTGAATGACTGAGATCTAGTTTAACAGAAGTACTGCTACTTATATTTAATTCCATCATCTGCTCAATTTAACTGTTCTATTCATTTTATCATTTTCGGAGTTCAGGCACGAGACCAATTTTGAAATTAAAATTAAAAGTTATATAATAATTATAAAACTTTTAATTTTCCATTGTAATTTTCTATTTTAATAATAATTATTATTATTTAAAAAATTCATTATTAAAATCAACCACGTGCCACGAATCACGTCTAAACATGCAAAATTTCAACGTGGAAATCTACATCTGTTTAATTTAATTAGCTCGGCTGAGCGTGTGTTAAAAATGTGTATGGAAAAAGTATGAATACAATGAACGTTTGTTTGAACCCGCAATTAAATTCCGGAAGTATTTATTTCAATAACAACTATTCTGGAATCTGATTTTTTCCGCCATTCGTCTTTATAGTTGTTGTTGGCTTTTATGTACATGAACCCATTGAATTTATTTTACACACTTGATTCTTTATTCCGCAATTTAATGATCATTTTAATTCTTGAAATAAAAAAAATTTTGTTACTTGATTGTTAATTGATTTGTATATTTCATGATCATTTGAATATTTGAACACAAATTGAAATTCTTCATTTGGGAGGGAATACATGATCAGGGTATTGATTAAAGATGCCCATGTTTCCTGGAAGATAAACAAATTAAAATACGACAAGAAATAGCAATAAAAATGTGTCGTGGTTTTTTGAATATTATTTCCCTATGGTTAATTACCAAGAATATTTCATTTTAATAACCACCCACATTTTTATTAAACCTTTGGGTAATAATTAATTTTAATAATTAATTAAGTAGTAATTTAAGCATTTCAGCTTAACTAATTTCTAATTTCAAGGTTTTCTAGTGGTAACGCAAAGTGTCTTGGGGACAAAAATAATAATTATTACCGCTGACAATAATAAATAAAAATAAATTACTTTTATTATTTACGTTTTCAACCATTAATGGCTACAAATGTAATAATTACTATGACATGACATTCCATGAACTATTTGTTGATTTTAAGAAGCCACACATTATTTAACTTGCTACTACGTATAGAACTGATGACCATGACTGATGATTCGAAAGGCAATAAAAATACGGTTCCAACGTATAAGCTATAGTTGACCAAAATCGATCATTTACAGCATGTGTTACGTCCAATTTAGGAAAACGTGAGAAAAATCAGATCCATGCGAAGCAAGCTTTTTACAGGTTATGTTTTCGACTTAACAGATGCATTATTTGGGTTCTACGCGTTATTTCCTTCATTTTGAGTATAAGCTCGATAGCCATTTTGTCCTTTTTCGAGAGGTTTCCTGGTGAGTTCGTTGATCCGTTGTAGAAAAAAACTATGTACATATTCGGAGCTAAGCATGTTCATGAACCTCCTTTGTTTGAGGAATGTTTACGTTTCCGGAGGAATGATGGTTGGAAAAGATTTTAAATAACATCGGGCTATTACACAAATGGAACGTGACAACACGACATTGTACAAAGTAAGTAAACAAAACGAAATTTCATAAACGGAACTTGAGTTTTGGTGATGATGATGAGAATCACGCAGGTAAAAACAATTTCCTATAACTTCCTAACGGCAGCATTTTCCAGTACTTTATCTTAATATCGAAATGCTTTATAAGTATTCAGTATCAAAAACTTGCAGAATCTAAATAGTTTTATGTTAAATTTACAAGTAAAGTCAAAAGATATTTATTAAACATGCGATCTCGGAACTTACAAGGAACAAAAAACAAAACGGTTTATTAAAAGATGATATTCGGTCTCACTAAAAGGTTTAAAAAAATATGTAAACGTTTGTCAAATACGAATAAACCTTACGCCAGATATAAATTTTGGCATTAGTTATGAAACCTGCTACTTTGTAAGTCGGTAAGGTACAGCTACGAGCGTTTGGAAGAAATGCCGTCGCCATTTTCACGAACCAATCCCGTTAGAATAACCGACGCTATTGCACTTGCTGTGGCGCAAAATTTAAAAAAAACCGATTTAATAGGTATAACGGTAAAAGTGGTAAATTGGATATAATAGGTCCATCAACGAAGCGACATATTCTGGATTTTGTGAGTTAGTATTTCCAACTGCAGAAATTTATCAGCATTATTTTATCATTCCAGAGGGTATCCGACAGTTTTGGAGTTTCGTAGAAGTGTACATTTATCCATTTGAATTAAATCTTTGGATAAGCATGATTGTAGTTATTACTTTAATATCTTAACAATTTATTGCGAACAAAAAGAATTTTTTGCGTTTATTTGTAGCAGCTTTTTGGGCCTCTACATTTGTAATGTAAGAACCAATTTTACCATCCAAACCACCATTACATTAAAAAGTTGACTGGACTATAAACAAACAATAAAGTCTTAAATAACTGAAAACAATTGGTTTGACTGTTTAGCTCGACAGTTTCTTCCGTTTTATTATTCCATTAAAAGTTCTCGTGCATAAACTAATTCGCTGTACAAAGTCTTACGTGACTACGTCTTTGCATACAAAATATTAGAATACATACTGTAAATAAACACGCCCTAATTCGTGATAGTCTCCAAGAATTTTGAATCCCTGACCAATAGTGTCTTGACAACGATATCCAGCACATGTATTTACATACCCATAGGGGAAAACCGTGCTTCTATAGAAACATCCTAGGGGCGAGATCATTTTACTTCAGCATTAGAACATGAGGATAAAACTTGATTTAGTGCTTGGATTGTAGCAAATGTAATTATGAAACCCACAAAATCAGTATCAAAGCAAGCGCTCATTCAAAGAGACTTGGATTTTTTTACCATCGTATATATAATTACAATCACTTCAATTATTAGAACTAGTTTTGGAAAAATACACCTGCAGCACGAGCTTGCATTTACGAATGTCGATTTCCCTGATTTTGTAGAAGTTTATTCAAAATGCTACATCTTATTAGTGGATTATTCCCAGGATTTAAATATTCAAATGGTAAATATCCCAATGGAGATACATGCACCCTGGTATCATTGGTTCCCGACATTTCCGCAAGAAAATACTACACAATGGGAGAGGAAACACATTGAGGATTCCAACTACAGGAGGAATTCGTTGAGGGCAAATGTGAAATTTGCTAAGTCCAACTGCCTTCTAACGATATATGTTTTGCACGAATTAACTAACTTGAATTACTTTGATGTGTACAGTGCTTCTTACCCCAGAAAAACCATTCGCAATTATCGGTTATACATCAATATAAATCCGAAGTACATAGCTCTGCTTTGCAGCAAGCGCAAGCTTGAGGAATTTAAAGAAGGAAAAAAGGATGGTGAATTTCGAGATATTCTCGTTAACCCAAAAAAACATGTATGGGCATTTCCAATAGCATTCATTCTCCTGCACAAGCGAATAACAAAAACGACATATGGTATATTCTCCAGCCGTTATTTGTATTGCTGGTATTGCGGCCGACCCAAAAGGGTAAACGTTTATTTCAAAAATGTAAATGAGTTCAAGTGTCATCTACTAATTCTGAAAGCCTACAAGTCAGCTGTAACACGAGCCCCTTTGGGTATTTGGGAAGTCGGTCCATTTCTGCGTACAAAGTACTGCTACGAGCGTTTAGAAGAAATGCCGTCACCCTTTTCACGAACTAATCCCGTTAATATGGCAAATGCTCTTGCGGTTTTTGTAGCGCGAAATATAAATAAAACAGATTTATTAAAATATAACGGAAGGCATGGCAAACAAGTGGATATATTTCGGACCATAAAACGTAAATTTCTAGATACTTCAAGAATAGTGTTTCCTACTGCAGAAATTCATCAGCATTATTTCATTACACCAGAGAACGTCAAGGATCACCAGAATTTTATTGAAGTCTACTTTCACCCCTTCAAGCTAAACCTTTGGATTTGTATGGTCATAGTTATTACTGCCATGTCTATCTTTGTAGCAACTCTACTATATATTGCAAACACCAAGAGCTATTTTGGTTCGCTTGTATTATCCTTTTGGTCATTAACATCTGCACTACTTGATCAATTTTGTCAAATAATTAGTAAATCACAAATTGGCAACCAGCTGAAAATGATCTTCAGCATTTGGGCTCTGGTTGCGCTGATTCTATCGGTAGGATATCGGGCTATATTGCAATCAAATTTCACGGCTCAATTTCCGTACACCACAAACTACAGCTATCTGGAAGAGCTAACTTCATTCAAGCTTCTAGTGATCATTAACAATACCAAGTGGAAAAGTGTTTACAATGAAACTAGGGGTCATTCTTGTAAAGATCTACCCGATTACTGCAGGGATTTACGATTTTGCAGGAAAGAAGATAAAACTGGTTCCGGCTGCAGTTTTCTATGGCAAATGTACACAGGAAAGATTGCAAAGAAGCTTCCCGAATTGAATCCAAATGTTGCAGCACAAATTTATCGAAGACGTAAGATCGCTCAAGGACTGTCGAAGAATGTGAAATTTATTCCTAGCAAAAAAATAATATATTATGCTCAAAAGTACAAACGGCACAAAATTGCTTTTGTTGTTAGCCTAAAAGAACGAATGCGTTACTGGAAGCTTTTCCAAAAAATCATGGAACAGGAAAATGTTATTTTTTCTAATAATTTTAATGTTAAAGAAATATTTCCGGCAGAGAACACGTTTTATTCCATTGATCAAGCGGGACCAAAGGAGGACAGCGGGCAGTTGTACAACTTTAAAAGCTTGTTTACGTCCGGACTATACTATTTGTGGTTAGAATATGATGAGAAAATATTTGGACAAAATAGTGATAACGGTTTACCTAAATACGCCGAAATGTTGGAAGCCAAGCCACTGTCGTTGACTAATTCGGATATCTACGTTGTATTTTATTTGTATGCCGTCGCTATGAGCTTTACGTTATTGGTTTTTTTGACTGAAGCTTTCGGTAAATTGTGGGTATGGATTTATAAAAAGTTGTTTCGCCGGAGGAAACCTATTACCGTGGGTAAAGGACTAATGGTTAAAACTGCATGGGAATTGTGGGTATGGTTGTATTCAAAGGTGCGTCGCTCATGGAAAATGGGTCATGTTGCTAACGAAATAAATATTGTTAAAACTGCCTGGGAATGACTAAATACTGCTACTGCTTTGCTTCATTGAATCAGCCTTAAAGGATCGGAATCGGAAAGATGGACCGAAATTTTAAATTGTGTTTTAAATTTATGTCGTTATCGCAATAAAATAGAAAAGCAGGTTGTACTACCCAATAAAATTTACTCTTCCTTTAAGATTTATATTATCGTACAGGTACTAAAATATAAGGTCTAAAATATTTTAATTTCAAAATGGCTAGAGATGCAATGTACATATTGTCGGTTAAAGTTGAAAAGGTGCTACAACTTAAAAATGGCTTAAAAACTATTTTTAACACTTTTGCAAGTTTAACCTACGACATGTAAGTATATACTAGTAGTGGTAAAATGTTATTAAAAATTGAGTGCATACAGGTTCAAGCTAGTATTATAATCTACAGATGTATGTTCGGTAGATTTATTGTCAATGCATATATATTTCTCTCGTAAAGGGTTTCGTGAGAATGGTAATGATGAAATGGTTATAATTTGTTTAGGAGATATTGGAATACATACTGTAAATAAAAATCCTTAATTCGTGATATATTATAAATCGTTGTGTTATATCCATTTTGTTCGAAGAATGCATTTTTTTGTAAATAAATGTTTTTAAATATTTTAAAACAGCTTTGTAAAAAGTATAAATAGTAATGACAATAATTTATTATAAATATAGAACTTAAATAAGGCAAATAAATGCGAAATATAATTATCATGCTAGTTTGAGTTTCAACTAGATTGTCTTCGCATTGTTTATAAGAATGAACTTATTGAAATCAATCCAACATATTTTGACTGATATTTTCCTAGACCGTCAGAAATTTCTGTAAGTAATAATTCATTTAATGAAGTAATATTTCCACTAACGAGCAAACATATTTTGGTGAAACGGCTGGAATTGGTAAAATGGAGTGGAAACACGTTTAGCACCATCATGTAGCAGTTTTTGTATCAATCGTTCCCCCTGCAAATTCGGTTTAGGGGAAAATACAAATTTTTGAAGTTTTTAATTTTGGACCGAGATTAAAAAATGAGTTTTTTAAATGGGGTTGAACATGCAAATTATTCACCGCCAGAGGTCCCTACCTGCAAAAGTTTGTTGATCTGTCCTTATATATAGAAATAATAAATAATTAAGATCCGTAACTGGTAATCTATAAAATGTTCGCTTTTGTGGATTAAATTAGTAAAACCAGCATAAATAACAATAATATTCTCTTTGTTGGATCTTCAGCCCTTTAAAAAGCATTGATTTCAATAATCTTTTATTTTGGCAGATTTTTCAAGATGGCGGACACTCCATTAGCATTTTTTCATTAAAATCGTTTGTATGAAACCAATTTTTCGCAAGACGTCCAATCAGGCATAGTAAATGATAAAATGAAACAAAAAACGCTAAAAAAATGAAAACATCCCATTTGTATTGCTGGTAATGGTAGAAGTTACTTCTAGTAAATATATTGATGAGCCAACCTGTAACCACAAAATTCTAGAAGCTTACAAATCCGCTGTAACAAGAGCTCCTATAGGCATTTTTGTAATCGGCCCAGTTTTCTAGCAAACTATAGCTACGAGCGTTTGGAAGAACTGCCGTCGCCATATTCAAGAACCAATCCCGTTAGAATTACCGACGCCGTTGCACTTGCTGTGGCGCGAAATTTAAATAAAACTGCTTTGCTACAATACAATGGAGAGGATGCGAAACTCGTTGAAATATGCCGAAGCATGAAGCATCAATTTCTGGATATTGCGAAATTGGTATTCCCAACGGCAGAACTTCACCAGCATTATTTCATCACTCCGGTTGGCATTCAAAATCATCGCAGTTTTTTAGAAGTGTATGTTTATCCTTTCCAAACAAACCTCTGGATGGTTATAATTGTGTTCATTACAACCATTTCTGCAAGTGCGGCAACGATACAATGGCTTTACAACCGCAGCGTTTTTAGACCAATGTTGTCAGATATTTGGCAGATCAAATATTGAACACCAACTTACAATGTTATTAGGCCTTTGGACCCTTGTGGCATTCCAACTATCCACAAGCTACAGAGCTGCACTAAATTCAAATTTTATGGCTAGATTTCCTTAGAACACGAACTACAGTTTTATGGAAGAATAACCGTCCTTCAGGCTTTTGGTGCTTGTCAAAGACTCGGGATGGAAAGGCGTTCAAGCCGAAACCAGTGGACGTTCCTGTAAACATTTCTCAAATTATTGCAGAGGCTTGGACTTTTGCCAACATGGCGATAAAACGGGTCACGGCTGTAGTTTCTTGTGGCAAATGTTTACAACTGAGACCAATAATTCTGAACTCGGACCACGCGTGGCAAAACATTATTATCAAATAAAAACCACTGGAGATCAATTGTCAAGCAAAGTGAAATTTATTTACACATCTTCTATACCATACTATATACAAGAAACTACTTTCGTACAAAATGGCTTTCATTGTACCGATGAAGGAACGAATGCATTATTGGCAAATGATTCACGACATCATGAAGGAGCGGGAAGATATAATTTTTGCTAACAATTTCAAAATTCAAGAGAAATTCCCTGCTGCTGAATCTACGTACTATTTAATTGGCAGCGTACCGCCTACAGATGACAACGGTAATTTGTTTAACTTCAAAAGCTTGTTTTTACTTCTGGACTGTGCTATTTCTGGGAAAGATATGATCGAAAAATGTTTGAGAAAGAAGTTGCCAGTGATAACATGGGAAAACCAAAAGCATTGGAATCAAAGCCGTTGTCGTTGACCAGTTCTGATATTTACGTTGTGTTCTATTGGTTAGTCATCTTCGCGGGATTCGCATTTGTTGTTTAACTAGTGGAGGCTTTTTTTAAATTCTGGGAATTCATTCTTCACGAGTTTAATTGTTGTCATACAAAAACCAACAATGTAGTTGAAACTGTAATAATTATTGTTAAAAGGGTACGGAAGTACTAAAATATTACATCATTTTGCTTCTCGCCAACATGGTACATTTTCAAATTAAATTTTTTATCGAAATGAATTATCAGTGACAAGCTAGAAAACATTTATTAGTTGTTTATTATTTAAATTAGTATTTTCAGTTTGATAGGTTTATTGAAATGTAAATTTACATTATATATAAATTATATATTTTATATAAAATTTCTCAGATCATGTTGTGTAGGAAAAATGTGTTTGCACTATAATAGCATGTCAAATCTTACGTGGAAAACACGAAATAACACGTGTGTAAATAAAGCATTTCAATAATAATATTTGAGTAACATTAATTTCAGTAATAATATTCATAATAATAAAGTTCATTTTCTAAACAGTAGTACTCTCCACTAACTTCTTCCTGAGCATTCTAATGTTCATATACAAAATGAAACCTACAACATCATTTTTAAAACATTCTACGTCCAATCCAGAATACAGGAATTATTTTACGATCTTTTTGTACACGGCGCAGTTCCTGGTGCTACACAGTTTGCCAGAAATACAGTTTCAAAATCATTTACTTACTATTGCAGATATTGGGAAATTTGTTGAATTTTATTCAAAATGCTACCTTTTAATCGTCGACTATTCAGATCATGTAAATATTCAAATGGTAAATATTCCAATGGAAATACATGCACCCTGGTATCATTGGTTCCCGACAAAGGAGCAAAACAATACGACACGATGGGAGTTGAAACACATCCAGAAAGCGGCTAAATTTAAATACGATTTGTTCTTTGGAGTGAATTTTGCTCACTTCCATTGCCTTCTTAACATTTACATCCTGGATGAATTAACTAATTTTAAGTATTTAAATGTCTACAGCGTGTCTTACCCTCATGAGAATATTCGAAATTATCAGGATTATATGCGTCCAAACCCCAAATACATAGCTTTGATTTGTAGCAAGCGCAAGCTTCAAGAATATGTTCACGACTTGGGAAATGCAACAACTCCGCGAATTTTGGAAAACACATTACAACAGGGCTGGGATCTTCCGATTGTTTTCTTTCTTGTCCACCAGCCAATTACAAAATCGGTATATCGCATATCCCGGCGCTATTTATACTGTTGGTACTGCAACATACCTGAAATATTTGTAAAAGTGGATTGCAAATATGTGGATGAAGACATTTGTAACCTGAAAATACGATTAGCTTACAAATTTGCTGTCACACGAGCTCCTCTGGGCATTTGGGAAGTCGGTCCAGCTATGGAGGACAACTACTGCTACGAGCGTTTGGAAGAAATGCCATCGCCATTTTCACGAACCAATCCCGTTAGAATCAACGACGCTATTGCACTTGCTGTGGCACGAAATCTAAATAAAACGGACTTATTACGTCATAACGGAAAGAAGGGGAAACTTGTCAAGATATTGCGCAGTATGAAGCGTCACTTGTTGGGTTTGGCCATATTGATATTTCCGACTTCAGAACTTCATCAACATTATTTCATCACGCCGGATGGCGTCTTGGAACATCGGAGTTTTGTCGCAGTGTACTTCCATCCTTTCAAACTGAACCTTTGGATCAGTCTGTCTGTAGTTATTACAATCATTTCCACTGTGACAGCTGTTTTGCAATCAATTGAAAACAAAAGCAATTTTTTTAGTTTTTTTGTAACGGCCTTTTGGGTGTCTCTATCTGCGCTATTTGATCAATGCTGCTATATAAACGGCCGATCAAAAAATGAAAATCAGCTGAAAATTTTATTCAGCTTTTGGGTTCTGGTAGCCTTATTTTTGTCCCTAGGATATAGGGCAATCCTGAATTCAAATTTTTTGGCGCCGTTTCCCTACAGTACAAACTACAGTTATCTAGAAGAGCTAACATCATTCCGACTTTTCGTGATTGTCGAAGATTCGGACTGGACAAAGGTTGTAAAAGCAACAAACGGATATCCCTGTGCGAATCTACCAAATCATTGTAGGGATTTACGGTTTTGCCAGGAAGGGGATAAAACTGGTTATGGTTGCAGCTTCTTGTGGCAAATGTACACAGAAAGGACTGAATATTCCAAGATCAGCCCAAAGGTGGCAGCAGAAATCAATCGGAGAAGAAACATTGGAGATAAATTGTCAAAGAGAGTCACGTTCATTCACAGGAGATTCATAAATCCTCGCATCGATGAATACTTAGATTTAAAAATAAAGGGCATTCCGAACAAAATTGCATTCATTGTCACAGTGAAGGAGCAAATGCATTACTGGCAGATGTTTCAAAGCATCATGACGGAGCGCAAAGATAATCAATTGATCAAGCAATCAATTGATCAATTTCAAAAGCTTGTTTTCATCCGGATTGTACTATTTGTGGTTAAGGTATGATAATATTATGTCAGAAACGTATCATGAAAGCAATAATACGGAAAAAACTGACGTGGTGGAATCTAAAGCGTTGTCGTTGACTAATTCAGACATCTACGTTATATTCTATGTATATATTCTATTCTTGAGCATTGCATTTGTTTTTTTCCTCGTTGACATGATGAGTAAATTTTGGCCATGGATTCGTCATCAACGTTTTCGCCCATTTTGGAGATCCAAGCCTGTGGTCATAATAATAGTTGTTAAAACTGCAGGGGAATAACGATGTACTATTTATTCATTTCATGAGTGACACTGAGGAGCTGAAAAAAATTGATCTGATTATGCAAAAAATCAGTCTGTAATTTACATTACCGTCGGCTTATGCCTAAATCTAAACCAACATTAATTTATTGCAAAAATGAATATATTGAAACACCATATTTAATTTTATGACATTGGTAATATTAGGTGGCACCTTACAAATGCAAACGCTATTCAAATTAGTTCTTGATATGTTTATTTGTCATGTGTTCGAACCCATAAACATTCGTGCTTAGTTTTGTTTTATTCGTTAATATGTAGCGACAAATTTAATAATAATTCTGCAAATATAGTAATACACAACAAGCTGATTCTGTCGACTCCGAATCTCCTAAAAACAAATCAAAAAATAGAACTTCGAAAGTCGGTCCATTTGTAACGGTAAAGAACAGCTCCGAGCGTTTAGAAGAATCGCCGTGTCCATTTTCAAGAACCACTCCCGTTAGAATCACCGACGCCATTTCACTTGTGGTGGCGCTAAAAAATAAATAAAACTGATTTATTAAAGTTTAACGGAATGCCTGGCAAACAAGTCTATATACTTGAAAGCATGAAACGTCAATTCATGAATTGGACAAGAGTGGCATTCCTTACTGCAGAAATACACCCACATTATTTCATTACCCCAGAAAACGTCCGATTGCGTCGTCTTTGTTCTTATGTACTGCACTTTCTGTTTTCACAACCTTTCTACAATTTATTGCACATGCTAAACATTATTGTGGACTACTTGTTAGCCTTTTGGGCATCTGCATTGTTAGATCAGTTTTGGCAGATCTGTAGTAAATCCAATATTGATAACCAGGTTAAAATTTTATTGAGCATTTGGGCTCTTGTCGCGGTGATTCTATCATTGGAATACAGGGCGCAATTGAATTCAACTTTCCCGGCGGCATTTCCCTATATCACCACTTACAGATATATGGAAGAGTATAATTCCTCCAAGCCCTTCGTCATTGTCAGCAAAAGATGTGTCGCTGTAGGAAAACTAATCGTGTGGTTAAAATAATAATGTTAAAACTGCATGGAAATATTGCCATTGTTTTGTTTCCTTCCATTAGTATTGGAAGTGTTGAAAACACCAGCAACAATGTGTACCAAAATTTTATAATTGAGTTCATTTCTATTGAAAGCGTTGTCATTCGTTACATTAGAAACTTCTGTGGTTAGTTTGAATTAAAGTCACCACGCGGAGTTTTTGTCAATGAGTCAATTAATAAGTACCTACATAAAGTTGGGACTCCCTACAACGGTTCTCGTTATATAAGGGTATAGACTTCCTATTACGACCACGATTTGAGGCCTTGAATTTAAATTGATGCGTAATTTTGACTCTTATAAGAGCACTTCTTTATAACGACCAAATTTTGTACTTCATAGGGTGCCGTTATAAAGAGTTTCCCTGAACTATTTTTTAAACCGAAAAACTTCAATCAAAAAAAACAATTTTACCCCACCTAAGCAATGTTCTTCATCAACTAATTATTTACAACATTCTATGAAAATTTGTATCTAATTTAAACTGTAACAGCAAAAGCTTGGTTGTCGGTATGTATTTCGCTCCACATTCATATAATTTATTCATTCCTTTCGTGAAATGACTATTTGTTTAGAAAACCAATAGGTTTTGTATATTTTAACCGCCTTAATTCGTGGTTTATTTTTAACTTAAGACTATGTATATAAATAAATATAAGTAATATTAAGTAAATATTTCGACTCCCGGAACAAAAGTTTATTCAGTTACCGTCATTCTTTGCATGTTACTACATACATATAAATTAAGACTGCCTTCCACACAAACATTCCAGGTACCAGGTTATGTTGCTCTAGCATTCGAATTTCAATTATTTTAAAACTCGATTAATTCCATTGGAGTTAGCAGATATAATCATGAAGCCCATTGAACTATTTCTAAAACATTATTTCATCTTTCAAAGGGGCTTTGTTTATTTCACGATCGCATTAATTTTCAATTTGTTAATTAGTTCCAGCACAGGAGAAATACAGCTGCAAAATCACGTAATTACTAACGTCGATTTTTACGATTTTGTGGAAATTTACTCAAAATGCTACGTTGTGATAGTGGATTTTTCAAATGATTTAAATATTCAAATGGTTACTGTTCCAATGGAACAACATGCACCATCGTATCACTGGTTTCCAATAAAACTGCAGGATTGGACAACTGAATCTGAACTAGAATACATCGCGGAATCCGTCCAAAGGAGTTCATGGATGTGGCAAAATGTCAAATTTGGTCAGTTCAAATGCCTTCTCATCATTTACGCGCTGCATGAATTAACTAATTTTGAACATTTTGACGTCTACAGTGTGTCTTACCCTAAAGAAGATATTTTTAGTTATGTGTCAGCTATAAATATAAACCCGAAATACATAGCTCTGCTCTGCAGCAAGCGCAAGCTTCAGGAATATAAAGAGGGCAAAAAGAGAAATGAATTTAAATCAATTTTTGAACACCTCGTGGAATATAATTTGGAATTCCCGATTGTTATGTATCTCGTGCATAAGCAAATAACAGACTCAACATTTCGCATATCCCGGCGATATGTATATTGTGGGTATTGCGGGAAACCTGAAATGGTAAAAGTTGATTGCAAATATGTAGACGAGCCCACTTGTTATCGAAAAACTCGAACGGCATATAAATCTGCAGTAACGCGAGCCCCCTTGGGTATTTGGGAAGTCGGTCCAGTTGTGCAAATACGGTACAGCTATGAGCGATTAGAAGAAGCGCCGTCACCATTTTCAAGAACCAATCCCATTAGAATCTCCGATGCCATTGCACTTGCTGTAGCGCGGAATTTGAATAAAACCGCTTTACTAAAATATAACGGAATGCCTGGCAAATACGTTGTTATACTTCAGAGCATCAAACGCCAGTATATGGATTCTGCAAGAGGTATATTTCCTACTTCAGAAGTACACCAGCATTATTTCATTACACCAGAGAACGTCCAGAAGCATCAAAGTTTTATAGAAGTGTACTTTCATCCTTTCAAGCCAAGCCTTTGGATTGGTATGGTTGCAGTTATTACTGCCATTTCTATTTTTACAGCAACCATACAAAATATTGCAAACATCAAGAGTTATTTTGGTTTGCTTGTAATATCCTTTTGGTCATTAACATCTGCACTATTTGATCAATTTTGCCAGATATTTAGTAAATCCAAAATTGACAACCAGCTTAAAATGATATTCAGCATTTGGTCTCTTGTAGCATTAGTACTGTCAGTAGGATATAGGGCGCACTTGAATTCAAATTTTGCAGCCCCATTTCCATACAGCACAAGCTACAAGTATCTGGAGGAATTAACTTCATTTAGGCTCTTCGTCATAGTCAACGATTCAGAATGGGAAACGGTTTATAGCGAAACTGAAGGACATTCTTGTAAAAATCTTCCAGACCATTGCAGAGATTTACGTTTTTGTCAGACTGCCGACAACGGCTGCAGTTTTCTGTGGCAAATGTACACGAAAAAGACGGCTCTAGCCAATTTGAACCCAAATGTCGTAGCGCAAATCTATCGAAGACGTAAGATCGCTGAAGAATTGTCGAAGAATGTGAAATTTATTTCTAGAGCATTCATAAAATACTATGCCATTGACTACAGGAAATTACCATACAAAATTGCTTTTGTTGTGAGCCTAAAAGAGCGACGATATTACTGGAAGATTTTCCAAGAAATCATGAAGCAGGAAAATGTTACTTTTGCTAATAATTTTAATGTTAAAGAAAAATTTCCGGCAGAGTACACGTATTATTCCATTCACCGTGCACTACCACAGGATGACAGCGGGCAGTTGTCCAACTTTAGGAGTTTGTTTACGTCCGGACTGTACTATTTGTGGATGAGGTATGATGACAAAATATTTAGACAAAATATTGGTGACGATGCAGCCGCACAGACCGAAATGCTGGAAGCAATGGCGTTGTCGTTGACTAATTCTGATATATATGTTTTGTTCTATTTGTATGCTATGGCGATGAGCATTACATTAGGGAT
Organism: Lipothrix lubbocki; assembly: GCA_034696945.1. Lineage (NCBI taxonomy): Eukaryota > Metazoa > Arthropoda > Collembola > Symphypleona > Sminthuridae > Lipothrix > Lipothrix lubbocki. The sequence continues at coordinate 16,247 of JAQGAK010002603.1, forward strand.
TTTTCTGGTTGAAGCTTTCTGCAAATTTTTGCTGTGGATTTATCAAAAAGTGTGTCGTCGTATAAAAACCGAATGTGTAGTTGAAGGACTAATAATGGTTAAAACTCTCGAAAAAGTACATAATAGTGGTAATGCTTCAGTCATTTAGCAGTGGTAGCGTCAAAAACCACACCACAAAATTACATAATATTAATGTACTCAGCAATAAATAGGGTGGAATTATCACTTTTTAGAAATTACGATTTTATTTACAATTTATTGGAACGACGTTTCGAGCAACTGCTCTTCATCAGGTTCAAAATGTGTATATATACAAAGATTTTAGTTTCTTTAAAAATAAAACTTCAAAAATATGGAATTTCAAAAAATACGAAATTTAGATTTTTTCAGCTTATCGTTAGGATCAAGAATATTTTAAAAACTAGCACAGGTAGCCTCGGGAGTCCGTATCCCGTCCACGAACAATGCCGTCCTCAGGCTTGCGACTTATATAAATGAGAAGTCCAATAATTTACATTGAATGAATAATTCTCAGTTATTATAGTTATATGTTGTATTCTTCTAAAAACAATTGATATTTTAGCACAACCTTAATGGTTTTTGACGGCCGATCTAACCATTTTTTAACGTCCGATATTGAAATCGTGAATTACACAGTTTGTTTTCTGGCGTAGAACTAATTTTATTTAAATTTGTGTTTGTGTAAACTTTAAAAACCACATTGCACATGAATAAATATATTAATTTAGTAATTGTTTATTACGTAAGCACAAAAACAAGCCATATAATAGGAAATGAAGTCCTTAAATTTCAAGCAAATAAATAAATCAAATAAGTAATAAAAATGGAAGCTTTAGGATTTTGAGGAACTTTGTAGATTTGAACCGCGTACAGTGAAAACTTTTTAGAACGGTGCCCTTTAAAGCGGCAGAATTTGGCCGTTATAAATTCTCATATAAGAGTCAAAATTTCATGTACATTTATTTCAACTACAGAAAAAACGTTAGGTGTTATAGGGTGTCTGCCCTATTAAAGAGGATCGTTATAGCAAGCTTTCACTGTATATACATTTTTAATAAAATCAATTTGCAAAATAATAATGTTAAAATTTGTGCCCATTTAGCAAAAGGAATCTAATGAATTTAATACAAGACCAAAAGTGATAGATATGAAGAATTAAATCCTTTTTTTAGTCCAAATTTTAAACCAGCTCCTTATTCTGCAAGAACTTCTCCACCAGATCCAACATCCATTCCGGCTGATCTCTTATGGCGTAGTTCCCGGCATTGCGGACCACGGCGAAGGAGAAGTTATCCGTGGTTTTTGTATACCCAGCGACATCATTATTAACCTTCCAGATCTTTCTCGGAGCCTTGGCGTAACTGTCCTTGCCCTTCCATTGGAGCTTGTTTATAGCGTCAGTGACGCTATCTGCCGTGATGAGGAGGTCAAACTGAGGGGCGTACAGGAGAACGCGCATGCCCTTGTCCAGCATTTCACGAAGGACATCACCATGGGAACCAACGATCTCCGTACCGAAATGCTTGAAAACATCGATATTCACATCGGAAAATTTATGAAGCCCGACGTGCAAGTAATTGTGAATTTCTTTGGTGTCGATAAATTTTTGAAATTGAAGATCGCCTTTGAATTCACCCGCTATTAGGGCATTTCGGCATTCCTTAAAGCCCGTGAATTTGGCAAACATTGATTCCGGGCCGAGAATTGTGGAGAAAGCGATCTGAAATTGAAGACAAAATTGCAAAACGAATTAAAATTTTGTTCGCGAATGAAATACCAAATACGTTTTTAATTAAAGTTGAATTAAATTAATACAGATAACAAACTAAATAGTATATTTTGTATAATAAAGAAATCAATAAAGAAAAGCTTACTTGAGATCCTTCGTCGACCTTCCCTGCCTTCATTAAATCAATAGCTTTGTTAATCGTATCATCCATAGTTTTCTTCTGACCCTCTTCGATGAGGCCGAGATTGTACATGAAAGTCGATCGGAATTTATTTTGCTCGATGTCAATAAAGGGGGAACCGATGATGAATCCCTTGAGGTTCACTTTGACGTCGCTGGCAGCGTTTGATTTTTCGATCGTCCTCGCGATGTAAGGGATGAAGGAAGCTGGAACAAAATTACAGAAATTAAAATGTGAAAGAAAGAGGAATTTGTAATTTCTAATAATCTGAAGCGGATTTTGCACCAGCGTAATTTTCTCCCGCCATATAAAAATCATTCGGTTGAAATTCCTTAAAAAGCTTGAAAAATTGTCTCAGAGCCTCATAAATTTCCTTTCCATCTTCTTCAGAATTCTTGGCGTAGCTGTCAGGAGAGTCGGTAAAGCTGAAACCTGGAAAAAAGGATTTTGTTTAGACATTTTTTAATAGTTAATAAATATTTTTAAAATAATTAAAACATTTTAATTATTTAAAAATATAAATATTTTCAAATCCCAAAAAAATTGAAATCATTTTTTAGTAGTATTTCAATTGTTATTGTAATTTATTATTTTTTTATTCCACCTGTTCCAACTGGTGAGTCAATATACAAAACGGAATGGGTCCTTGTCCAAGTAGCGTTACGTTCTTGAACTTTGTTATTTTCGTCCAGCATGAAAGGTCCAGTTTCCAAAAAGATTCCCTTGAGGGAGCTGAAGCCTGGAATTTCATTTACCCAAAGGATGACAGGGGCTTTTTCAGGATTTTGCTGCAACAAATGCAAAATAACTATTAGTAAAACTCAAACGTAAATAATGTTAATTATAAATAAAACTGAAAAGTTAATAAATAATAGTTATAAACCATGACAAAACTAAATAAATATAAATATAATTATAAAACTAAAATAAGTAATAAAAAGAAATAATTATACATAAATAAACGATAAATAAATATTCAAAATAAATGAATAATATTAATTAAAAAATAAATAAATATTAATTCATAATAAATAATAATAAATAAATATTAATTCATAATAAATAATACTAAATAAATATTAATTCATAATAAATAATTAATAATAAATAATTAATAAATAATAATAAATAATAAATAAATAATAATAAAT